>JBBPLX010000728.1:0-16260 GCA_038090015.1 Leccinellum albellum
GGGTGCGTGTATGGTGGAGGCAAACATTAATTGCCAAGTCCATTGTTGTTAGCTGTTTGGTTGAGGTATGACTTGTCATACCTTCACAGCCCCTGACTCCATCATTTAGACCAGACGCACATGGCAAGGCCAACGTGAAGTCATTCGCAGGCTGCACCTGAGACGCCATAAATTCGAGAAAGGTACTACAGCAGGTGCGCGCGTGGTGCCGTCCACTTCATACCCCAGGCACGCACCGGCGGCACCACAAGGAAAAGCAGTGGCAAGATGTGCAAAACGAGCGCAGAGTTGGTGACGGGAGGGTCGAGGCAGGGAATTCGAGAGCGATCACTGCAGCCATGGGCAATACAGAAGATGGATCGTATCGAGATCGAGATGGGTATGCACCACCTCTTTTTCTTTTTCTTGCGTTGCGCGGTTCAATCCATTCAATACTACCATCCTTTTTCTTTTTTTCTCACAGCGACCCTTGGAAAACACGACTCGGGAGAAGATACATTGGCGTGCCAGCATATGCCGGCTCCTTGACTACAATGGCCGTCACACCAACGACATCAACAATGCGGGAATAACATCTACTCTAAGATGACTGACAACACGGGTGACAATGCAATGATGACAGCTCGACATCGATGTTGTGTCCCTGTCCCTCCCCTCTCCCATTCCTCTGTCCAACACTCATGCACAGCAGGCAGTGATGATGACGACGACACGACGATTTCGTCCTGCCCCTTCCATCTCTCTCCCTCTCTCCCACGCACCCTGATACAATGGCAATGACGTCTCGACCGACAACGACGACGTGATGATGTCGTCCTGCCCCTTCTGTTTCTCCCCCTCTCTCTCATACACACCCGATGCAACGGGGACGACGACGCGACAATGTTGTCCTGCCCCTACTATCTCTCTCCTTCTCTCTCACCCCGACGCAACGGCATGATGATGTTGTCCTGCCCCTCTCATCTCTCACCCTCTCACACCCTCAATGCAATGGTGATAACGACTCGATGACAGCGATGATGACACAATGTCATTGTCATGCCCCCGCTTCTTCCCTCCCTCTCCTTCCCCTATCCCCTCGATGACGACGACGCCATGGCGGGAAATGCACCCCTACCTCTCCTCTCCCTCTTTCATCTACCCGACGCCTATGGCGCGAGGATTATAATGACTTGGACACAGTAACAATGACACCACGCAGAGAGACGAGCATAGGCATTAAGCACTGCACTCGCATGCAAACACAAATGCAAATGCTATGTGTTCGCATTTCACGTTTGTGTATGAGAACAATGGTGAGGGGGGGTAGTGATGATGCAATGTTGATGATGACAACTCGACGGATGGGTATAACAGCTATTTACTCCCAGTGCCAGCCCTACTAGTAGTCTCTACTAGTATTAGTAGTGCTATATACAGTAATAACATACCCTGTCTACTACAAGGTCTTATGTAGTAACAGTAGTATGATGCTGGCTTAATAGAGTATTTGGAGTGCCTATATACTGTAGTTCTGGGTAGTCCTACATAGTCTACAGCTTCTATGGAAAATGGCCAAGTGCTACAGATCCTGCACATGGTTTGCAGATGTAGCACTGGTCCAGATGGAGAACCCATCTGTATAGTAGGGATCAAGAACGAGCAGGCTGGCATCTCCAGTATTCCTATTATCCAACTGACTGGCTACTATGCACGTTTCGTCCAGATGGTTCAAACTAAGCTGTCGTCTTCGAGGCTGCCAACGCTTGGTATCACCATTGTTGGTAAGTTTGTTGTTGTACCTAAATAACTCATACTGACAATACCAGGCCCCGTGATCACGTTTTACGCTCTCGTCTGTTTCCACAGATGTCTTCACTATATGTCACTTACTCCTGGGTTATCATGTGTCGAATATGCAGCTGACGGCGACAATCGAAAAGACTTGTATCGTGCCTTTACAGCAGCCGCTACTACTCTTCTCCATGACATCGCTACATTGCCAATGCTTCCACATTCCCCGAACAACCCTTATTTCCCGGCAATCACATACTTGCCATCTATTGAATTGCCAGGAATTATGATTCAATTCAGAATTGAGAATGCGATCTTCAATACTTTGAATCAATATGTATACCATGCTGTCGCTGAGGACGGGTCGAACCTCGTCATCAAGTTCACTTCATGCTACTCAGTTGATCTACATATGTACTGCGCTCTTCAAGGCCATGCACCCAAGCTACGCAGGTTCGGAAGGCTTCCTGGGAACATTCTTGGTATTGCCATGGATTTCGTGCTTCAAGCTTACCCCATCATACACTGTGCCCCTGCTAATCAGAGAGAGCAGTGGGCGACTCAGTTGCAACAGCTTGTTAAATCTTTTCATGCCAATGGGTATGTTCATGGCGACCTTCGGTTTCCTAACATCCCCTTTGCCAATGGAAAGGCCTGGCTGCTAGATTATGACTGGGGGGGCAAAGAGAATGAGGTCTTGTATCCACATTGCCCTCTGGCACCTGAGCTCATGGATGGGCATGATCATGATGACTTGAAGATAACCAAGGCAGATGATGAGCGTGTTTTGAAACTGACATGGAAGCTTGTTGGAATTAGAGTTGACGACTAGGCTACTTATTCTACCTATGCATGTACTCATGATACGATTATCTTCCTACTTATGTGATGTATCCTTGTATCCAAGTCAGATGAAAGATTGACTGACATGCATCTTGCATGCGTTGGACACACCCTGGGCGGAGGGGGAAGAGGACCAAGGAATGGGCAGGGTGGGTATGGGTATTCATTTTTAATGTCACTGGTATTGACCAATGACACCCTGTTCTCCAGGGCTATACATGGTGTTTGCTGGTGCAGTGTGGAATTTACAGCCTGTCGTGCAAGTCCTTTCCATCCCTCTGGCATTCCACTATCATTCTACCGATACCCGAATCCAGCTCACCATGGCACGTCACATGGCTGCGTTCCGCAAGGCTCTCAGAATGTTGAAGACATATTACAAAGACTTAGCCAATGGCCTTGTGAAAGAACACCAGTCCCACAATATGCTGTTCCCATATCACACAGGGTTTATCTCTCTCGAAGATAAGACTATGGAAACCATCCATTACACCAAGCCACTCAACGAGGGTGGCGAGAAGACAAGGCTCGTATTTTTCGGTACACTCGAAGGAGACCCTACAGTTCAGATCTGCATCAAATTCACGCAACATTACTCAAAGGAGGCTCATCTGCAGTGTGCAAAACGAGGCTTTGCCCCCAAATTACGAGGGTTTGAAGTATGTATGTCATTGAGCGGGTCGATGTGTAGACGAACATCAGCAAACCACCTATTTGGCCACAGGATTCACAGGATTCACAGTTTGCCACAGGTCCTTCCAGGCCAACAGCTCCACAGTATTTGTAGCTTGACAGACCACACAGGTTGCAACAGGGCCCACAGTCTGCCACAGGCATTTTCAGGCCAACAGACCCCTCAGCCCCACACAACCACAACATGCCCCAGCTTTGATAGACACACAGATCACACAGGTATTGCAGGCCACTGTGACCAGGTTGAAGTATCACACCAGTAATGTATTGAAAATGTAAAATGCCTGATTTTGAACAGGTCATTTTGGCCAACCCATGAGTAAACCCACACCCAGCAGGTAGGTATGGGTATATACTGGAGTATGGATGTGGTACCAGTACCCCCAGGGTATATCCACACTCATCCCTAACTGGGCATATACATTTGATGGAGTCATGAGGACCACAAGCAAGCTGAGCAATGTCAGGAACAGTTGTGGGTTGCAGAGAACAGTACATCTATGTTGTCAGATTGTATTTTATGGTGGTGTGTCTAGTTATCCTAGGCCCTTGCCTAAGTTAGATGATGCCTGCCATTTTCGGCCTTGTACCTTGTGATATGTGATATTACCAAAGCTATGGCTTACTATTTTGCATTATTGGCGAGCTCAAGTTACGAGTGTCTACTTTATTGATGCAAGCGCTCATTTCTGCAACTCGATCATGCTCTTGTACGCTTTCTTTGTGACTGCTTTAACGCGTCCAACGTTGGTCTATGGCGACGATAATGAGGCGAGGCAATCGAACTACAAGAAAAGGGGGACACACTTGCGATTCCTGGGCGCGAGCCTCGGTCCATCAGACGGAGGTTCGTCGACATCCATGCTATCGTTCTGGGAGAGCTGCAGTCGCCTTACCACCTTTCCGTCCTTGTTGCGTTCCTGCACGTCTTTCAAAATCACCTGATACGCTTTCTCGTGCTCCTCATTCTCCGCCTGCACCGTCGCGTTGTAGGTGGCAGCTTCCATAAGCTTCTGGTCAAGCTCGGACAAAACGTTGGCCGTCATGTTTGCCCTAAGTCGTACTTGAAACGCCTGATCGAGCAAGGCGACGGGGTGGGGACGAACCAGTTCTGGAGTGCTTCCAACAGTTTCTCGAGCTTTCCGGGCTCGAGATCCCTTCCCATCGTGTATTCGATTTCGAGCTGCTGCTCCTTTTGGTCGAGTTTTCCGCGGAGAATGTCGAGATAGATGGCATCGATGATGAGGTCCTCGAGTTCTCTTATGCTTTCTATCTGTAGTTCCTCAAGCAGCAGCGAGTATGGCAGGATCTGTGATGCAATCAAGTGGACAGAAAGGGAATATCGGGAGTGAGAACCATACATGGCGTTCTTCAGCGAGCGAAACTATCGTAAGGTACTTGAGCTTTGTTATCTGGGCCGGGTTGAGCGGTGGAAGCGAGTTCTTATGTTCTGCAACCAAAAATGTTAGTGAGATTGAATGTGGAGGACATTACAGAATCGACCTAGATAGTCCCTGAACGTGCGATACGAAAAGAGTTGCAAGAGAGAGAGAAAGGGGGCATGTTGCTCGTTGGTGGCAAGCTGATCTCTGGTGTGTCAGTAGATGCACAAAGGGGCAGTGCTGAGGGGAACGTGCTTCTTGGATGTTTGGTAGTTCGAGGAGCTCTGCAAAGACGAACACGCCCGGCGCAGAGGTCGCATCCTGTATGAGTTTAGCTGCAGCTGCTCCCTTTGCTGATTTTGAGATGAGAAGGAAAGGCTCGAGCGGTGCTGCAAAGGTGGCCATGATGGATGTTTGGATACAAAAAGTTTCTTCTCATCCCGCGCTCGTCGCTGCAGACATGTCTGCTGAGCACACCACCGACGTCGACCCCGCCATTCGTGTGCACGCCGCGCCATCACAGGCGTCCTACTTTGCCGGCGAGCAGTTCTCCGTCACCATCACCTTCACCAACACACGATCGCCCGAGTCTCCCAAAGTCAAACCCTCGCACAGAAGGGGCGTGCACTCCATCAGCTCTGCGCCCCTCGCAAGGCCGCCCACCTCCCCTGGCCAAGTCCGTGCAACCGCCCCCCTCACCGTGTCTGTCCCTGCCGCCAACAATGTCCGTGACGTGCCCACGCGGAAGAGACTCATTGGCCAAGTTCCAGGCAAGATGGACATGTCCATGGTTCTCGAGCAGAAGCGGCAGTCGCTCCTCGAAAAGGCGAGGTCCCTTTCCATCGACATCCCAGTTGGCGAACAGGGTATTTCCAAGGAGCACGGCGCGAACGGGAACGGGGACGCGTCTCGCTACGTACGCGCTTACGACGAGTTCTCAGACACGGGTACGTACGGCCAAGTCTCGCTCACTCATCACCCAGGACCGCCGTCCAAATCGCCGTTGACACGCAGCCCTGACTTCCCGCTGCCTCCCCACCATCCCCACGCCCGCAAACAGTCTGTGACGGACGTACACATTCACCTCAACGACGTGCAACAGTCACACCCCTCGCCGGGCCTTGCCAGCTCATCCGCGTCTACATTTTCCCTCGCGCTCGACCCGATAGCAGAGACACCGACGACGTCCTATCCTGGTAGCCCTCTCCCCAGGTCTCCTTCTCTGACCGATTCGCTCGACCAACACCCCCTCAAGTCTGCTCACCATGCGAATCCTTCCCGCGCCTTTCCACCCCGCCGGCCGTGTCATCTTCCCATAGGACATGGCCCTCCTCCCACTAATTCCCAGCCGAATCCAGCAGCGTCACTCCGAAATGGCACACTCTTCAGCTCAAACTCAGAGTTGATCCTCTATTCGTATGCGCAGCTCCAGGGTACTGTCATCATCGCCCCTCTCCCGGGCACTGTCATGGCGCAGGATCAATCACAAACCTTGAACACGCTCCGAATCAAGATGTCGAGACGTTCCGTCCTGGGCGGCGGGAGCATGGACATCACGTTACACCAACGCATACAGGAACGTCGGCGCTCGCATGGCCGTTCGACGTCCCTCACGAGCAGTTTATTTTCGCTTCTTTCTCCGTCCACCTATTCTGCGCCGTCGACACCCTCAACTTCTTCACAATCATGGGCACCGGGACGCTCACACACATCTTCCGTATCCTCACTTTCGTCCGGAATGCCCGCGAATGGGCATCAGAATGGCGTCGGCCTGGGCCTGATCAACGGAGGAGTGGACGACGACATCGACCTGGACGCACCCATTCCGACGTTCGACGTGCAGCCAGCGATGCTGGCGGTGGACCTGATGCTCGCGCCGGGAGAATCGCGCACATGTGAGCCATTCGTCCGTTCCCCAGAAGTTCGCTGATCGTGGCGCATTGAAGACACGTACACGGTATCTCTCCCGGACAATCTACCGCCGACGTTCCGGGGGCGTGCACTCAAGTTCTCATACGAGTTGGTCATCGGGACATGCCGTGCGAGCGCTTCCGCAATGAGATCTTCGAGTAGTCTTGGACCCACGGGTTCAAATAGCACGAGCCGCGTGATGAAGGTTCCGATACGTGTATATAACCACGTTGCCGGTAAGACCCGCTCCGGGTTTGTCCTTGTCTCCTCGTGACTGATCACATCTCAGTTGGGAAGGTGCCGAGACCCTACGACCTACTGTGGCCTGTGGGAAGGCGGGGCCTTTCTATGGAGACTGCACCCAGGGTGGTTGATGGATCTCCAAAGGGGGTCACACGGGACATGTCGCAGCGTGCGTTCCTAGAGTGTGTCCACGATGACGCAAAGCTCATTTTGTATATTCAGCCTACGGTGATTCCCGTTCGCTGGACGATCTACGAGAGTATGGAAAACGTTTGCTGGCCACGTTCCCTGGCTCTGACGCCACCGGCATGGGTCGCATCAAGGTGGCTCCCGAAATGATATCTCCCCTGCAAGCCGATTTCGAGCGAGAACGAGAGGGTGATGGTGGCGCTCTGACGGGCTGTAGGGAAGCGGTCGAGATTCTAACGCGCAACCCAAAGAAGAGTGAGTAGGCCCGTTTCTCCTCCGATGCGATCGAGCGATTAATGTGGGTATTGTGGCGTGTTGAACACGATCAGTGTCCTACGATGTCAACAAGGATGGGGTAAAGGTGGCAGTGCTCACGTTCACCAAATCGGCATACCGGCTAGGTGAAACCGTGTTAGGGGTTGTAGAGCTCAATGAACGCCATAGTCGGTCGAGAGTATTGTCGGTGAGTCTCCCGCCGAATCAAAGAAAATTGGCAACTGTATCTGATTGTTTGCCACAGTTGTCTGCGATGCTGGAATCGCAGGAAACGCTTCCGTCGCAGATAGCGTCGGCTGGTAATCTCCGGCATATGCGGCGAGTGCACGCAGAACACCATGCTTCGTTGGTTTCCTCTGTTCTGCGGACAACCTTTGCGCTAGATATACCCTCGGACGCGAGCCCGGCTTTCCAAGTCGAGCTAGGCGACGAGGGTCACGGGACGTCGGCTTTGGCCGGTGGACTGCACTGGCGCGTCCGGCTGTCCCTATTAGTCGCGGTGGCTGCGGAGTCATCACCGGTCGACACGGACGGTGCCTTGTTCAAGCAGCTGGCGCAAGACGGGACAGGGGGAGAATGGGGGATGTCTCATAGGGCATATCCTTCTATTGCGCCGAAGGAGCGAGTGGGGAAAGGCGAGCCGACGATACAGCCGTCATCGACCTGGACGCATTTCCTGGTGGCATCCTTTTTGGGTTCTGGAGAGCGAGAGTACCACGACGGTGATGAGGAAGAGGAGGAAAGGGACAGGGACGGGTCGGAAGCAAAGGGGATCGAGGAGGACGAGTGGCGAGATGTTCCGGTCGAGACGGTCGAGTGTGAGGTTCCTATCACGGTGTGGCCTGGGAACACTGCGTTCAAGGCGATGGACGTGGTGTTCGATGTGTGATGGGAGGAGTCTGGATGATATGGCCCCACAAGGCCCGCGGGTTGACCTGGCCCTGGACCAGGGAAAGCTCATGTGACGAAGTGGCAGCTGACGGCTGTACCGGGCTCGGTTCTCCACACAATTACGTTCCTCTTTGTCTTTTTCTTTTTCTTTTTTTTTCTTTAGTAGACAATCTCGGGGGGATGCAGTCAGACTCTGACAGAAGGAATCGATTTCTCGTCCACTCAAGGCAAGACTCGGCCTCTTCCTCCCACCGTGCAGCAAGTCAACCACCCTACTCCGCCGACTCTCAGAACTTTTCAAACTCGCCCTCGCAGCAACATACCATCCCTGTCAGCACTCACTGGACTTCCAGAATGCACCCATTCAATACCACCACCACCCGCACTGGTGGACTACCATCTTCCGTTCCCACACGGAGTTCCTCCTTCTCCAATCCACAATCTCAGTTCGCCTCTGCCATGCGCGAATCCAGATTCAGTTCCACCTTCGAGGACGACGAGTCTGAAGCACTCTCCGATACCTACGATGAGCGATTCACTCCCTCCTTCCCTTCTCGCGGACGCACCTACACTGCCGATCTCACTCGTAGCAGGTCCCAATCGCTCGCAGCAACTACCCGACCTGGTCCCATAAACAGTCCGTTCCAGAACCACCTGTGGTCAGATGCATCTTCCTTCCAGACCAACCCTCTCAACATCGCTGGCCCGCGCTACGGAGATATTAAACCCCCTGGCAGCAGCCGGTATGGATCACTTGGAATTACCGGTCGATCACCCTTGAGTAATAACTTTGATTCGCACATTGGCGCTGCCAATGGTCATTCCAACAGGCAGACCATCGATCCCTCAAACATGAGCCCCTTTGTCCGCGATGTCGGCCAGATTCTGCTGGACGACGGGTCCGCTTTCCGCGAACTCTGGGCGGGCATGAATCCCCCCAAGGACGAGCACGGCGGCGGCGGCAGTGGTACAACCAGTCGTCGACATAGTGTCAGTGTCGTCCAGCCACGTAGACCTGCTGTCGTCGGTGGCTTCGGGAACGATCCTCAGGACGAGTCCTCTCGTCCAAACGTCTTCTTTGGCGGCCGTGGTGGTCTCATGATTTCTGACGACGACCTCGCAGCAGACCTTGGGTCCCTCTCCATCAAGGACGGTCCCGGGCCATCCTCGTCTACCATCCTACCCCCAAGTCAACCCTCATCCTTGCCCATCTATGCACCCATGTCCCGCACCCCCCCTACCTCCGATCGGGTTTCCCCGTACAAGTCCGTGAACCTTAACATCCCCTCCGGCACCTCCTTTGCCTCAAGTCGCCAACACTTTGGCTCGCCCAGCGACAGCGGCCTGTCCGCCGGAGGCAGTTCTCCCCGTGGCCGCTTTGAGCAACAGCTCATCGACGCCAAGGCCCAGTACCTCGGGGAGAGCGGTAATGGCACCCCTTCGCAGCAGCAGCAGCAGCAGACCCTCACGGCCCGCTTCATCCCCGGACAAGGCATCCAGTACCTCCCTTCCCACGGCAATGGCGGGTCCACCTTTGGCCGATCTGGCTCGACCGCGCTCCCCTCGCCGCTCTCGCCCACCGGTTCACGTTCGATTCAGCCCCAACAAGGGCCATTCTTCCCGCAGCAGATCCAGCGACGTACGTCGGACGCTGCGGCACAGCAGCCCAACACCAGCCTCAACGAACTTGGCAAGGGGGTGCCGCTCTCGTCCGTCCCAGCATCGTGGCCACTGTACATCGTCGAGTTCAAGGCGGGGCGGACGGACCTATTTTACCTCACGGATCTCAGTTTGGACATTCGCGTGGGTGATTTGGTCATCGTGGAAGCCGATCGGGGTAAGGATTTGGGCAAGGTTGTCAACGACACGATCACGCTCGAGGAGGTCGAGGCATTCCAGCGGGAGCAAAAGGAGAGGGTAGGGTATGGTGACGGAGGGCCGCTCAGTCCGGGCGGTCAGCAGGGTGCGGTGGTGTCCAAGAAGGAGATCAACCCCAAGATGATTTATGGGAAGGCCCAACCGCAGGATACACAGTGAGTGTCGCTCGTTCCGTCGTCGCTTGGTGTGGGTTTTGCTGAATTTCTTCCTTGCGTGTTTTGTAGACATCTCGTTACCAAGATACAAGACGAAATGAAGGCGCTTCAGTTGTGTCAGAACAAGGTACGCCAAAAGAAGCTGCCAATGGAAGTCATAGATGCGGAATATCAATGGTACGCTTTCTCCACCATGGTTGCCTTTCGTGCGTGCATCATCGCTCACGACGCGCCACAGGGACCGTCGAAAACTGACCTTCTACTTTGTTGCGGAAAAACGCATCGATTTCCGAGAGCTCGTGCGAGAATTATTCCGGTGCGTGTCAGGATTGTGGTTTCGAGACGAGCGCTCACGTGTTTTCAGTCTATACAAAACCCGGATTTGGATGGCCTCTCTTCAAGGACCTGGCGGATACGAACAGTAGCCGCCTGCCCTTCTTGCCTTTGCGCTGCCATGCACCCAACGGTAAAAACTGTAAATGAAGAAAAATTGTCTGTACAACTAACCTGTGTCATACGATACATCTTGACGTTTCGACTCCGAGCCTGTTTTCACAATTGTTTCCATCTAGATATGCATTTGTTTCGTCGTTTCTCTTGGCGCTTCCATTGGATGCTATCTAGTTTCGCCTAGAACCCATCTCCATCTCCATCCTTCTGACCATGTAATTGTACCCCACCCGACTCCCCATTTCACGACCCCATTCCCAAATATCTATTGTGGCCCTGTCATTGTTCATCTTTTAGTGGCCCTTTTTTACCTCGGTCCCTGTCTTCATCACGACGGGAATTGGAATCGAACCTGTTTACAACGCCTGTATCATTACTGTACCACTACATATATATACTTGGTCCATCCGAGATGCAACGGACACATCACGCTTCATTTGTCTGTCATATGCCTCTGGGTCTCAGGTAATCGAGTGCCTGAGATGGCGGCTCTTCTTCCGGCTCGTCTTCTGGATCGGAGGGATCTGATAATGATACCTTGCGTTCGGCGGTGACTGGTGGGTCAATGCGTGAACGGGGACACGGAAACGAAAGGGGATCAGAAGACATGTGGAATGAAGAGACAGGAAAGCTCACCCCAAGGACGACGATCCATAGGACACTGCTGTTTTGACGCGGCGGTGCCGAGCCATTTGAGGAGACAATGCATGTGAAAGATGTGACTACATTCCCCCCATACTGTTTTTGACATCGACTGAATATCAGTGGGGAAGTGAAATACAGCACTCACTCAATGGACAGTCATCGCCTGGCATCTTGCACGACGGACAACATCCTTCGTAGGGCACACGACAGATCCCACAGACGTCGCCTTCATCGTCTTCTTGATCGTTGTTATTGCCGGTGTTCCAGCGCCATTGTGCGACAGCGCTCCAGTGCTTGATGTTTACTTTCATGATCGCGGACGGGCGGGGAACATGGACGATCGCGTCAAGATGAGTTGACGCGTTACCCTGTCACGTGAGCTCAATGACGAAAAGGCTTGAAACGAGCATCAATACGCACGCTCCTCTGACGTCACTGCGTGTACTCGATTTTCGTCATTGGAAGGCGCCACTTGCATGCACCATAGCACGGGGACCTCAGCGCTCAACCGATCGCGAGGCGACTCAAACGCCCGTTCGAAACAGCGCATGGACTCGGATAGTATAATCCGACCGCACCTACGTTATTACTTGAATGGCTCCCGCTCCGATGTCAACGGGTTACGATGTAGATGGAGAGTTTAGAAAAAACTTGGAACTTTATGTATGTACTAGGGTCCAATGCCGGTTGGGGTGACGACCAAAGGAACTAATCCCCGTTTCTCTCCATATCTCGAAACGCGGTGCGTCCCAGAACGGGGGTAAGAGGTTGGCACACGTCTTTACCACCGTTGCAGGAACTCGGAGATATATGGCCTTTCGCCGACCAGATGGGCACTCGCTTTTGAGCAATGGGTGTCTAAACCTTGTTGGGTCTTGACGCTGTTGCAGAAAGTGGAGAGTGTCACCACCAGGTGCATGTGCAAGGGCTCAAAAATGTGACAAGAACGTAGTAGGGGAAGCTCCACATCGACATGCAAGTAAGAAATCGTATGACGTCAGAGCAAACAGGTTTCACGTCGCGGCCAGATCCTCTGAACTCTGGTAGGTGCAATAACTTGCCCCATTGAATTCCTCCCTTAACGTCCGTTAGATAGTGTATACATCGGCCAGTTCAGCTTCCCCCATAAAACGCATGTCCTCTCCCTTAACGGAAGAAACCTGTGATGAATAAAACTCACTTCGAAGTGAGCACCGACCATTATAGCATTCAATCCAGGAAGCCAGCCAGGGTCTCACTGGCATAGAACGCAAACGAATTCACTCAAGTTTTGATATCGGTAGCACTCAGTGCCTCAAAGAAGTAGCCTTAGATCTGAGATCTGAGGTTGGTTATGGTCAGCTTATAGGCTACTAGCCAGTCGTAGCTGACCATCCCACTGATGTTGTCAGAGGTTTATTCTGTCGTTATACACCCCTTGTGCAATACGCTTCCCATGGCGAAGGACAAAAGCCATACCCGCAACTGATCAGACAAGCGCCATCTGGAATAGTCACCACCAGCCTGATCAACCGGGCTGGCCCAATATATCCCCGTTACTCAAAGACGACACTCTTCCACTGAGTCACTACTTTTGTGACAACCCCGCGGACTGATATATTGAAGGAAAATGAAGCTCGTCACTGCAGTGGGCCGAACCGACCGATGAGGATGACAGGCTCCGAATCGCGGCAGCAACGTTTTCTCCCGAACTGACAATCTATGACCTCATCTTTCCAAGTTACATTAAGACAAAGCACCCGGCTTTTTTCTTCCGCGAAGGCCTGTCCGCAGTCCATCGGACGAGCACCTCCTGATATGACACTGGCAGTCCGACCATCGTGAGAATCTGCATTCAAATCTCCGGGCCAATATTGGTGAAATTGTAACTGTACTTGCTGTCAAGTCGGAGTGTTGACATCTACTAGGTTATCCCCGGAACAGCCGGGCATTCAAGGACGCACGTTATTATATCCAAGACAACAGCCCCAAGTCTGTGTCCGAACGACGTTCAAGCCAAAGTAGGTTTCATTCCATACAAATATACTATGTTTGATCAGCGGATGAATGTAAGGGCATGGGTGGACGAGGCAGCATAGAATAATCCCATCCTCGGGCCGGAGTGAGAAGATAACGTTAGATGAGTTTAAGAGAATTGCAGAGGCAGGTCGCTTTGGCACGATGGAGCACCATCCATGTAAGTATGGTCTTGCAAAAATGATCTGTGCAAACTCTCATTCATAACTCGACTTGTCCATCGATGGGGCACCCATTTCCTTGATTCTGGTACATTTGTGACAGACAAACGCTTAACCTCGATATCGTCACGATCCAGTTGAACCAGCTGCTTCGTCAAGTTCGGCTAACCGACAGACGTTCGCAAGTTAGCCCTTGACGACAACCTACAGTTGGGATGGCCGAGGAGGGCGCGAGCATGCCGCATGACGTTTCCCTATTAGCCTCCATCTCTCGGGAGGCCGAGAAGATTCTTCTCATTGCTTTAGACCTAGAAGGTGTGAGTGCTAGTCTTGCCTCGCCCTAAATTCTCTTGCCAGTGGATTGCATATCATTGCAACGAGGCCTTATCCAGAGCGCGGATGCGCGTGTTCCGTTATCTCCACAATCGATCAAATGCAACAGATGGACAAACGAATTGAAGGGAGAAAAAGGACTAACTCCGAACCCCGAACGCCGTGGTTCATACACCCCCGAAGATATCGTGCCATTCGCTGCATCCTGCCTGTTCGATAATTTGTATATCCTGATACGAAAGCCTTGTTATTTGGAGATGATCTGGCACCGTGAGTTGACTTCCCACCAGTTTCCACAAGTGAAATGATTTATTGTATCGAAAGGGCGGACTTTACTACCCAGCTGCCATACATCAAGCCTATCTCGCAACCTCGCTTATAGTACAATGTCGATCGGCCTGGGTCTGTCATTTTCGAGTATCAAGTATCTTTTTACGAGTACTAACTACTTGTTGATTACGGTACCGCATGACATCTAAGTTAGTATGCATTGTACTTATTAGTAGTAAGTAATACTAACCGTGACGCAAGTTCACTCAGGTAACTCTTTCTTCGCGAGTTATAGTAACACCATTTCAGGCTCCGAGTCAGTGGCGGGCTCTTCGAAATCTCTCAGCGGTAAACTGCGGTGAGACAGTTCACAGAAACACAAAGGGAAGGTCGTTGGGTAAGTTTGCAGTCTGCTTGTGACAAACCGGAAATATGACGCTGAGCTCCAAGCGAGCATGTGAACGCTACTGCCAGGCACTTCAAGTTCATCTACCTGGCGCGCTTCAAACACTGGTACAGTATGTATAATATCTAGATCATGTCAGATTAATCATCATCCTGACATATCTGAATCATCCGGTATGCATCAGATATACTATTCCCGAGGTCCAGGTGATAAGACTAAACTGCCAACGACCACTCCTTATAGCGATACTGTGGCCGTCGTTTCACAATTGAGCTCACGCACCAGGTTATGCTGTACATCCTGGGATGTGCACCTAGTGAATGCCATGCGGTGATTAGGAATGGCAGACATGCGAGTGAATCAATTTATCCTCTTCGCGAGCAAGGAGCACAAGTGCCTCGCTGATCGCCGTGATGCTTTTTTTGTTGACCTGGCCACCATTGAATCAGAGTTCCGCGCTTCTCACAGATGACAGCACTAGGTGATCCCCGACTATCTTCAAACCGGTTTTTTGCATCTGTCACACGGGGAGGAACACCACGCAACAAAGACGCGCGCTCAGGAAAAAGAGGAATCACCTGAGGATTCAACGCGCTGTCATTCCCGCTTCATCCTGAGACGACCCTTGGTGATATCCCCAGCATGTCTCTGTCGCCACGATCAAGCAGGGCTTGTCAGTAACGCATGCACATCCTTTCCCACATTCTTCCCTGCCTCGCGCTGCAAAGAGCTTGTGAATAAACAATCTCCGCATTGTTCCGGCGTCGAGTCCACCAACTCGTGGGTGTTTCGTCCATCGGCATTCACTCGATCTATCAGTCAATCGACGTATTTTCCGGGGCCCGGGGAATGTATCACTCACTCACGGCTAATCAGCGCAGCCACCGGCCCGTGATCGTCACCGGAATTACTAGAATATCGTTCAAGAGCAGCCTAGTACGGTCGCCGGTGGCGCGCGTCTGTGTAGCAAGACGTTTCGACTTTGGACGCCGCTGAGCGTTCGGGTCTTCGCACTGACTCGGACGTGTAAAGAAAACACGCTGGGTCGCGGAGTTCCTCCACACGCGTATGCAAGAGGTGAAACACTCAGCCAACGTGGACGTGTGTTGGGCGCCGCACTTGCGGCAGACCCGCACACGATTGATCGGTGAGGACTGCTCTAGCGAGGTTCTGGAATTTAATCCACTTCATTATGGCTATCATTGTTGATTGATCAGGGACCTTTAAGCCTCATGGATTGCAATGTGGAGTGATCGGGCAGGAGAAAAGTACGTGAACCACCGAAGACATGTCGACCTAAGTGCCAGCTCTATCATTACTTAGCAGTATACAAAATTTGCACAAGTGAATCAATGGCATAGTTGTAGAGTTTGTAAATACTCCCTCGGCAACAAGCACAAGGTACTATGTCCAGAAAGGCCAAAAAATCATATAAATAATGAAGTTTCGGAACTTTATACAAGACCACTGAGCGGGTCAAGCGAAGAGAATGTTTAGCATGTAGTAATGTCATATAATGCAGTTGTATCCGAGATGGGGAAGGTAACGATACAGTATTTAGAATCATAAGAGGCATAACAATCGTGTCAAGATTTAAAAAAAAACAAGCCCAGCTTGACCAGCAGCTGATCATAGTGTGATTATCAAAGACCAAAAAAAAAAAGACGAACACGAAGCAACGCCAGTTAGAGAGGGGTTATCGATCACCGAATTCGCAAATTCCTCAATTCCTTTTGGACCTCCCT
>JBBPLX010000729.1:0-16247 GCA_038090015.1 Leccinellum albellum
TCACCTGAGTGGTTGCACCATAATGAACCCACTCCCCGAGACCCGGGTGCTCAGCGTTGACGCGACGGACGATCTGCTGGACCAGGCCCAATACTGGATACCCAATCTTCTCGGTATCTCGCTTGAGTTCTTCAAAATCGACGTTGTCGACATCTGCACAAAACGCACAGATCTCAACGGCAGCTTCATGGGGGATGATGTCAAGGTCTGCTTGCACGCGAGCGAGACACCCCTCGATGGAGAGATACTTGGCAATGCGTGTTCGGTCAGACCAGATGCAGGAGGCATCCGACGTAGAGAAGATGTTTTCAAATATGATATGCGAGCAAGACGTATTCATTGAAAACTAAGCGCTAAGCGATGAGAGGTGCAACGTAACTCCGCATTCTCTCCGTAATGACATCACTTGACTTGACCAATAGGAATATTATGGTTCAAGTACATAGTAGGTCAACCCGAGAGGCTGAGACACCTAATTTAATAATGTCTCTCAAGGGTGCCTTTTACACATTCCCTGTACTCATACAACAGAGGGTTGATTTACGTGAAGCAAGGAATGACAATATATAGCTGATAGAAATCGATCCGTTTGGGTATGTTGACAATAACCAACACACTTGTCGAAGAACGTAGGTCACTCTCGTGATGCAATCCACTGACGATGGCGCTGCCAACTGCTGGCCTCCATGAGCACAAGCGTCTTGAGTTTGGCCATATCGAATGGCAACCGTACATCTGCTTGCAAAGCCCCGACGACATACGATCTAAACCAGTATTGAGAACGAGAAACAATCATATACATAAGCACAATGCGCAGGCTCACATAACCGTACTCTCTTTGAGAGGTTCAATCCGGGCACCAGTCCGAAGTTTCTTGCACATTTCATCGAGAGGCATCTCCTCCACGTGCCATAGCTTGTACGCACGGAGTTGCTGTGGCCGAGGGGGTTCAGGTATACAATACTCTGGTATAGATGACTTCATAGATCCATTGGGTCTTTGCAGAAGAGTTGGAAGCGATACGTCGTTTAGTTTGAGGGAACCGGGATTAACCTGACACGAGTACGTTGCCGTTTCAAGGTTCTTGCCAGTTTCGGCTGCAATCTCCTGCAGTCTGCTGTATATCATAAGAGCGCAATGACAATCGTTTGCCGCATCTAGGTACAAAAAAGCGGGGAAGAACGATAAGTTATACCGAACATGGGATAGTCAGGCCTGCCCTCACATTCGACCATCTTCTGCGAGAGTTTGTCCTCCCAATTGGAAGTACGTACTTTACCCTTGGGCAGCGTCCTGCCAAGGTACATGGCAACCATTTTGGCAAGGCTGACGATTTCTCGATTGTAGACAGATCTGAAGTTGTCATCAGTCTTGGTCGCAAAGGCGCCAAGTTCCACAAGCCCCCTGGCTCGAATTCCGAAATCTCGGAAAAGTTTGTTCCCATCGTCTGATAAATAAGGAACATGAGAAGTACTCGTTCCCCTGTCCAACAGACTCACTGAGGATATTGGCACCCGTTTTCACGATATCTGCGGATTCGATGACTTCCTGACCAAATATCAAGATCGGGGAAACCACTAGGGGAGAATGTAACGACTAACTAAAACCTTCCTGGGGAACCCTGTAGCGGGACATTAGTTTAGAATCGATTTCCAAACTCATAGGAATCGAGATGCGTACTTTTCATGCTGCTGACTTGAATAAGTAAAATGGTACGACGGTCGCAGAGCTGTACCAGGGCCGTCCGTCTCTCTTTTGCATCGCGTCGCCACATAACGCGCCATTCAAGGTCAAAACCCAGGGGGCTGCGAAAGCTCAGTGTGGAATACAAGGCATAGAATAGTGATAGACGCCTCACCCTTTCAAAGTCTGCACAAGACTGTCTGCCTCAATTTCAGACTTCGTATACACTACAGCTGGGGGGTTTGGGTACTCCATGAAGGAATACACGGGAAGCGACAATTCTCCTTCGGCAGCCTTGTTTCCCGAGCCACTCTGATATGACGAGCTCGACGACGTTTCCCTGGTAAACTGTGGCGGCACACGGGGTTTTGGATCATTGCACGTTTTCCGAAACTGATACCGTTCTTGAATATCACTGCCTTGTAGAGACGCGTTTGGTGGGTCACTGCAAAAAAAGTGTAAATTGTTTTCTGGCTTCGAGGGAGGTGTGCTCAACTGAGTTTGAACCGTTGTAGACGATCGAGTTCTGTCTCCGAAACTCGTTGCGAAAGTTATGTGACTTGCTTCAGTTGATTGTCGCGGAAGGAGGCCAGCGGCTGGTGTTCGATGGTCATTAAAAGTGCGTTTCGTCGTTTCCTGACCAGTCAAATGAGCTCCAGAGACTGAGACCTTTGTTGAAAAATCATCCAGGAAGAACGGGGGAACTCTGTAGAGGTATGGCAATCTTTGGTTGGTAAAATGTGAACGAAGTATCTTCATCGCGACACATACTCTTTCGAGGTTTGCCGGTTTGAAGTTGGAGGTGTTTGTTTGACCAACTTTGTGGGTGCGTTGACACAGTCGCCGTCAAGAATTTCAATGGACCACTCGTCGTCCGAGCCGGACATCGTAGCGTGTCACCCTCAATCTGACGCGTTCTCTGCACAATTATTCACGTTCCTCAACGAGCGCGAAATGAACATCACTTGTCACGTGATCGCGTTGATATACAGAATCTGAAACTTATGACTTGTCGGTCGTCCGCTACACAATGCACCTCTAGATATGCATTCCTGGTCATATTGATCTCGGAGCCGGTGGACTCTTTCCAACTGAGTCTACTAACAGTGCCCGATCGCGGCAAAGCTGGCAATCATGGCCGCTCTGAACAATCCAGTCTCACAGGTGTGAGTATGTAGTTTTCTCTTCGATACTGATGTTGATTCACGATTCTCACTGTCTCATGCAATTAGAACCGCTGAAGAGTCATCATATAGTATTTCCTCCGTTGAATGAATGACTCCCGCGAGAGCTTTCCAAGCTGTATGCTCTGCCACTGGGTGGATGAGTAGATCTCATTGAGTATTTGTTTGAATCCATCAGATCGCATCCCTAGCTTACAGATGCTAGTATGAACTTCAAGGGTTATTACATATTATGTAGTGCTGGAAGGGTCGATGCGGCAAAGATTGGGCAAAGATCGGTTTTATTTGAACCGGCGTTCACACCGTTATCAAGTTCCCCGTGATCCATTACTAAAAATGCATGATCTAACCACTCTTATTATCGGTAATTACCGTCGCTCGGGTTCCGTTCGATTGAGAACATGCTTTTTGCTCTTTTCTAGCGTCAGAGATAGGCTGAAGATCTAATCAGTCGAAAAATGCATGGCTGGGCTGTTACCACATATGACTGATACTTGACGTGACTCATCACGGCTATTTATGATTCGTTCCCGTGAGTCTGGTGACTCGGTTGCCGTCTGGTTCTCGGCGCCTGCGCGACAAGATAAACGGAGCTAACATTACTATCTTTGCAGTCAGGGCCTCGATTGACTCACTCTTTCCCGCCCCCCAGTTGCATTTCGCTTTTTCTCTCTCGCCGATACCCTCGCAGCACCCCACGGGGAGACGAAAATTCCCTGATCACAAAAACGACTTGTTGTCATCTCGTCTGTCATTCCTCTTCATGATAAAACAGTTGTTCGCATTTTTTTCTGCCCAGAAAAATGAAAAGGTAGCATCCGCGGATCCTGGTTTACAGGCATCATGTTCGGAGACGACACCTCTTCTTGTTTCTCCGGCTCCTGGCGTCGAGCTGCCCTTCGACAGTGACATAGGGAACAATGCTCTTTTATCAATCTTTTGGCAAGAAGTTGCAACGCTCGTCAGATATGCGCTTCCCGTGTTTGGGTTCGTGTTTTCGGTTTCTGCTCGTTAGTGTACATTTTTGCTGAACCAAGTCTCGAAAGTACACACGTATTTGAGCACAGTATTATCATGTCTTCAGTGATCTCCATTGGACACATATCGACGATCGCGCTCGCTGCAGCCACCATCGGCTTTATGACGGCCAATGTCACTGGACTGAGCATCATTCAAGGTATGGCCTGTGCCTTGGACACTGTCTTGCCGGGTGCGTGGACATCAGGCCAGCCGGAACTTGTTGGACTATGGACTCAACGTATGGGTATGTTCCAAGACCGCCAAATAAGTTCGCAGTGCCTAATAGTCAAGGACAGTTGTTCTACAGCTCATCGTATTGATCGTGAGTTCGATACTTTATTTAGAAAGACTACAGTTATCACAACGCGGTTAGCCCATTTATGCTATCTGGTTCAACGGAGAATCCTTTCTTCTCATGCTGGGGCAAGATCCGGACGTTGCAAGATTCGCAGGTGTATACTTAAAGTGGGCTTCATTGAGTCTTCCAGCATACTCTTTCAATTGCATTTCTCGGCAAGTTTTATTCCTTTTCACCCTGCGATACGCTGACGACCACATTCAGTCGATATTTCCAAGCCCAAGGCAAGTGTGATGCTTTCGTGTGCTTCTATGGTACACTGATTTCGACATCAAGGATTGTTCGATGTACCTGCACGTATTATTTCCTGCGTTGCTCCTATAAACATCCTTCTGAGTTATCTTCTTGGTGGGTCATCAATAACTTACGATGATATTATGAGACCTGATGGCGTACATATTTCAGTATGGGGCCCTGATTCAATACGCATTGGGTTTATCGGAGCTCCGATTGCAACGTCGATATCTTATAACCTGATTTCCATTGCATCTATTTTCTATGGCGTATTCTTTGTGGGACGGACAGCTTGGCATCCCATCTCGACTCGATGCTTCAGTTCTTTGGGTTCATTGGCAAGATTAAGCGTGGGCAGCGTTGGTGAGAAGATATCTATCTTTGTCGGTATTGGCTTGCTAACACACGGGATTAGGTCAAGTAGTATCGGAATGGTGGTCATGGGAGCTCGTTGGACGTACGTGGCATGTCTCTTCTAACTCTACCAAAAGTATTCATACCAATACACCTAGTGGCTGCCAGCTTGTAAGTGATAGTAACAACCGCCACTGGTACTCGTAACGAAGTAGATATTTGTAGCCTGGGCCCCATGACGTTGGCGTCACAGTCTGTGCTGCTGTCTACGATCTCATGTACCTTCCAAGCCCCATATGCCTTGAGCATTGCCGCTTCTGTTCGGTTAGCTGCAATTCCTGTGTCCCATGGGCATGTCTGACACTTTTTAAGCATCGGAAACCTCCTTGGTGAGAAGAAAGCGAACCGTGCCTCTGTTGCAGCAAATGCTGCTATTTTTCTTTCCATCGCCTTGGCGGTGTTCTTAAGGTCTGTGCGTTCTTTATTTGACCTAGTCCCTGTGGATGACGACCATCTTCAAGTTCTATCCTTGTTACCTTCCGAAAGAGATGGGCATACATGTTCAATAACGATCCCGGTAGGTACATGAGTTACTCGCAAGGGTTTCTCACTCAGGTTTATATCCCCTAAGATGTCGCCGCTCTCGTAGCCGACGTGCTTCTTGTGGTGGCAGTCGTACAAATATTCGACGACTGGGGTGCTGTGATTTCGGGCATCCTGCGTGCACGAGGCAAACAGGTACGTGTTGACTCAGGTCTCTCGTGATCCAGCGACTAAAGAAATCACACATAGATGTTGGGCACCATGATCAATATCAGGTAAGCTTGACATCTTTCTGGATCCGAATATTATTCGTCAGTAATGACCGGTGGTGTTGGGGAAGTGGATACTACTGCCTCGGTTTTCCGTTCGGTCTCTGGTTGACATTCAAGCATGGATGGGGTCTCTTTGGGCTATGGTGGGGTTTAACAGTTGCGATGGCTTGGGTTGTGATTTTAGGTACCTACCTCTGTCAGACGACAGATTGGAAAAAGGAGGTAGAGAAGGTGATGGCACGTTTGGAAGCTGACAAGACATATCAACAGCGTCAGAGGGGCGACGCTTGAAGGATATGCTCATACGAAAGGATACGATCGACGGAGATCCATGATTCCATGAACGAAGATTATGAGTGAACGATATGAATGTAGATACATGTTTTGTTGACGTTGAACGCAGTGCAGTTGACCGCTTAGAAGCTATTTTCAGAGCATGACGCACGTTTTTGGACTTGATCAAATTGGAGGGGCCGAATTTGTTGTATGCAAAGGCCTCGCTGCCACAGCGTCAACAGTGCTGTTAGGAAAATCATTAGTCACGACTACAGTGGGAATCGACAACCCTGGTCCATGCCCAGATCTCACTTAAGTATATACCGGAGTTCCGATTATGGGTGCGTTGCCCAATATCCCATATCGGCGCAATCACTTCCCTAGGTTTACTCAAGTAGGCAAGTTCGGGTGTTAGTACTTTAGTATTGATATATTCCTGTGGTCGTACATACCTTGTTTTCATTGCCCCACATCGTCCCAAGCCATCCTCAATTTTGGGCCATAAAGATATTTGACATTTCCACTCACCTGGGAAATCTGCGGCAGTCTTGTAGTGTTTGGATACACTGAATACACGCGAGCCCGCAGCGATCACGACCAGGATTCGAAATCGCTGACAACAGAATGACACACCATTCTTATCTATCCGACTCTCTGGGAACCGGAACCGTCCTTTCTGATGGTTACTCGGTTCCACCCGAGCATTGAACCTTGTTTGCTTGTCTTTCATAGATCAAGGATGTCCTCGGGGAGAAGCTCGCGAAGCGCGGGTATCTCCGCGATTAATGTTATGCTCACATATCATATTCGGAATTGTCTGTGTCTAATGGTTGTTTTAGAGCGGCCTTCCCAGAAGCATTAGGAGTATATTCTTATGAGATCTGATTACGCGGGTCATGGTTTACAAGATACTTACCGAGATGTATTATGACAGTATATGAATCCCTCAAGTACGCTATTGACCTTTAAACAAGAATGGGGAATCGATAGATTGTCAGAATTGGAGTTACTCCACAATAGCACACTTAGAAATCAAGGAAACTTTGACAAAGCCTTGAGTGCGTTCACCAAGGAGCGGCATTTTCCGAGGGCCAAATGAGGGGCCAACAGAATTGTAATATCATGGCAATGGGATTTTGTACGTCAGGTCTGGGCGACCTAAACCCCTCGTTCACGGCCACGGTGAGCTGGTGGGATTAAACCGCAGTGTTAAGCGAGGTGAATGACCCTCGAGGGAAAAACCTGCAGTGGCGATTTGTCCGTCCACCCTCCCCTAACGGATGCAATGATTCTCTGTAACCGCAAACCGTATCAGCGTCGAGCAATTGGTATGTAACAAATGTATTTTGGTGCTGGCCGGAAGTAGCCTAGGACACTAGGGTCCTTGACTCTTGTGAGATTTCCTTGGGGAAAAGAAGACCCACATTCAACGGATGGGAATCATTTGACATGAACACATCAAGTACGCAGCAGTGTGTGACGACTTCCAATCAACTTCGCCACTGCAACACATCAGTCAAGCCTTCCAGAGTCAACGCTGAACATTGAATCCTGGCGACGTCCTACCCTGGAGTCGCTGAGAAACCCCCTTCCAAGTATCCGAGTTATCAGCCACGGTGCGCCCATCGGTGTCCTTGACTTATTCTGAGAACCAAGGAAAGCAAAAGTGTAGAACCCTGAGAAACAGTCAGTCATGGCCGCATGTTTCACCCTACGATGGATCCTGAAACACTTGTCCCGTCACATCGTGTGCAATTTGTACGTCGGTTGGTCGGTGGGCGGCTCGGCGGACTTTTCGTTGCAAAATTTCAATTCCTGTATGTAAGTTGCCGCTTCTTCTTCCGTTGTCATTTCCGTGTATCATCGTTATCATCGGCGGTCGCCAATTATTTTGATGACGCCTCCGTAGTTATGACCATGAGGACTTGTGGGGAGAGAAAGAGAGTGTTTTTGTGACCACCGGCGGGGTTTGCCAGTCAGATATCTCCGACTGAGTCTCAATCCAGAGCGCTAACGTTCGCTACTAGGTTGGACAGGGGCTGAATGTACATGCATGCACCGTGGTAAGTACCCAGACTTCGCGAGGGACGCATTTTCCGCCCCTCATCCATTTCAAATATTTGGAGCATTTGCTTCACATGGTCTTGGGCCAGTTTGCATGGCATATTTACTTTTGGTAGGAAAGCAATAGCCCCCGCGAGTGTTCGCACTGCGGCCCGGGCAAACATTGGAATGTGAACCAGTGTAAAGGACTTAGTAATTTAAGGTGATTGCTCGACAACCCTTTGGAATCGGATCCATAAACACAAGAGAGCTTTTGAGCCGGTTCACACTGAAGCTCGTGGACCAGCCCGTCGGCATATACTAAGCCATCCCCTTTTTTTCTTTTCACCTCTTCTGTTTAGACTCTTCTCCCTTTTCACCTCGGGAAATCCTTCAAGCAACGTATGCAACTGAGTTTTTTTTTTTGTGCGGCCGTGCAGCCAGAGCCGTTCCGAGTTCCACCGCCCCACTAAGTTTCGTGGACCTTCGGTGCGGGTGCGTTCGGGTTGACTGGTGCAGTCCTGATTCCGATAATGTTCATCGATGGAGTAGATCTTCAAGATGTGCATGCGTACTTGGTATCAATGGCGACCCAGCAAGTAAGCTTGACGTGTGCCCGACTTTTTCCCTGCGATCGCTTATCAGTCGATCGGGTACTATCAGGCACTATTAGCGAAACTGGTCTGACTCGGCGCTTGGATATATACTTCGCACACTCAGTTTCGTTCAGATATAAATGTGCGGATACTCAGACACATTCCAAGAAAACAGAAAGGTATCATTGTATGACCAGAACAATGTGATAATACAGAATGCGTAGGGTATAAGTGCAGTATTACAGGAAGAGCTTTCGATACAGTAGGTTCTATGTTATTTCCAGGTGCACGTAACAAGGCCCATCTATGCACAACATGTCTATAGTTTTGAGATTGCGGGTTGCATTTTGTTCAGATACGCCGATGCCACCACGCTTCCAGTGTCTTTATTGATAACCTTTGTTTAACGTCAGGATGATTGATGTACATGATACGAGTTTCAGAGCTGCTTACCTCACATCGAGCACTCATAATGCGACCGCCCATAGCGATGGAGGTACTGACAATTCGGAGACATGATCCACTATACCGGTCAAGGTAAGCTAACGACTTTCCCCGGAGGGGATAAATAACTCACACGGGAGCAGGAGAGTGAAAGACGACATTCATGGCTTGAGTTACGCCAACACCGTTGACGTTTTGGATCAACCCCAGAGCAACAAGAGGCGTGCTACAGCAGTTATCGATTAAGAACGCAATACATCCACCATGGAGCATTCCTGCCCCGTTTAGCATGCCTAGGGAGTCGCTGTCAGATGGCTCCTGTGTCCATCATAAAGAACGAACTTTTGTTCACAACCACCTCCGCAGTCGTAATTGCCTCTAATCGGCCTTGTTTATCTTTGCTGCCGTACGCACTGATATCAACGAACTTGACCGCTTTGGCGACGTGGTGGCCAAAACATTGTTCATCGCCAGCACCGTAGGCAATGAAAGTGTTTAGGATGAGCTGCTTGACATGAGCTGAGACATTTCCTTGTATCTGTGATGCGTCCCCGCAATTAGAAAGCGAAGCGGGATCAACCCAGGCTTTTCGTGCGGGTTTCGGAGTACCGCCGTAGATGACGGACGTGGTAGACGAGGAAGGGTTGGGGGTATATGGTTCATAAGTAGCAGAGACGGCGCTAGCATACACAGGGGAGGTTCTTGAAGACATGAAGCTGGGGACAGAGAGAAAATGGATATCACGACGAAGCAAAGGGAGGGGCCAGTATTTATCCAAAAATTAAATCAGAAGAAACTGAAATGAAAATGAGTTAGAATGGGCCACTTGGCTAAAATTGAGCCGATTTTTCGTGAGTAGCGGAGTGCAACCTTCCACTGACCTTCTTGATCCGGAAGTCGAGCTGGCCTTCCCTCGCAAGATCTGAATAGATCCGGGTGCAAAAGTAGTCCATATGCGGATTTTGGACGAATTGGTCCAAGGGTCGTCAGTAATGTTGGCATGTCGCAGAAAGCAACTTGGTGACGACAGAGCGAACCTGGCAGGTTAATCAGAGGCAGGCGAGTCAGGTGTGCGCCGTCCGACCATCACGTAGAATGATATGGCGAAACGCCCTCTTGCTAATTCGAGCGTGTTCCTCACGTTGAGAAAATGGAGTCGCCACTGCGGTCTGGACGGCCGTCCGCGCGAACCTGAGAATCAGACGATCTGTTTCTCGACAAATACGAATGTAATCCGTCCGTTATACGAGTCCACAGTAAGAATTGCACTGCATGTCCGGATGCTAACAAGGGAGCTCCTGGATTCAGCGCAGGATCAAGGAGATTTGCCAAGATGTTCCCAAGGGGGACACGTCCTGAAAGGCAAGCTGGCGTGCGCCTCATGAAAATCCGGCGGAACAGCTAGACGCTGAGCCTAAGCAGTAACACGTAATTCCCAAGAGTAAGGAACACGCCTCCTCTCGACCACCCACGCCGACCGCCGTCAACGGATGGGGTGATCAATTACCCTTCACCGTAGTCCAAGGCGAATCAGATTCTCGCACAACCTTAAAAGCTCCTCCACGGCGAAAATTCATGTTCCTGGTTCATATCTCTAACGACCGTGCCTTCTTGAGTGAAAGTCGCCAAACAGCGCTAGGGGATCTCCTTGTTCTCACTTTCACAACTCTCGCCATCTTCCTTATCAGAAACGAACCTGTAGCTTCCACGGACATAAAAACCTCTTCGGCACCCTTCAAACCGTTGCACCATTTACTTTGTCCTTTGGGCCGTGATGCCATTCGCGGTTGCCTTGTCACCAAAAGTGAGGTATGTAAACTCGCATGGCGTACACATGGTAGCGACATCGAACTGATATGCCGTTATCTCTGGCCGCCCAGCCGAACCTCGCCGACAACGACCGAAAGTCTCTAAATATACCCTAACTTCGGATCCTATTTCGTTGGCTTTCTGAACGCCGAGACGACAAATGATGCAAGTTATAATAAGTTGACTGCCTTTGACTTTGCATATAGTAGTCGATAGGAAACACACGAATCAGCGTGTACGTGGTTGATAATAATTGTCACGAGACTAAATCATTGGGAATCGACGCAATACGCGCTAACTCAAAGTGCGCCACTGGCACCCGCGCAGGGTAAGAATAGCCACGGCGGAACTCACGCGGGATGGGTAAGTACGGAATCCAGACGACAGGGTACGTTGGTGCTCGAATTTGCCCACGTGGGTCTCGGAGTGGGAGGCAAGCGAGTTCATCGACCTGAAAACATAACATCCCATATTTGCGGCCTGCAGGTCCCAGAAATAGGAATTTGGATCAACTACCGGCCAGGCTGGTCAATGTGGTTCTTACCAGAAGCGCAGTTTCGTCACAGAAACCGTTAGTTGACCTAGACCTCGACGAGCTCAACCTTGCCAAGACTCTGTCACGGAGTGCTTACAAACGAGCTTTTTACTTCGATTTACCTTGCAAGTTGACATGGCAGCTGAAAAGTCTGTCACAATGCTGAGTCAAGGCCAACGGTTACAGTGGAGCACAGGTTACGCACCCCAGCACAAATTCAATATCTCCACTCGGCCCGGGTCGTTACCTAGATTTCACAATGCCCCAGAAGGTTATTTTTGATCCATCGCGCCCTTGGCGGTTCAAGCAGCACGTTAGTCGCCTGAAACTTGGATAGTGTTTCAATTGCCATTGGAAACATGTCTTTTCCCCAAGGAGGTACATGCAGATTTGCGTAGCTATGTATATGGTCCGCGAGTGTGCCGCGATATTTGATTTCGTAGTTAGCTAAGATAACAGACTAAATAATTAAATAAAAATAACCCTGGTATCGACGCGCGTCCAGGCCTCATCGTATCGACGCGTACGTTCATCTTCACTTCACAAGCAGCCACAACGACATGGAGACCTCCTTTGCGTTGACTGGAAAGGGTTACGCCATCGTCGCAGCGGACACAACCGCAGCCCGATCCGTTGTCAAAATGAAGAACGACCTGGATAAAATCAAGGAACTGAGTTCACACTTGCTCATGGCATATTCCGGAGAGCCAGGTTGGTCAGATGCGTACAACATCGTCGTCTGTAACAACAGCCGATCCTTCTATTTTTCTTTTCAGGTGATACAATCCAGTTTGCGGAGTATGTCGAACGGAACATTCGCTTGTACCAAATTCGCAATCTCTACCCTCTCCGCCCATCCGCTGCCGCTTCGTGGATCCGCCGTTCTCTTGCAGAGTCGATTCGATCCAGACATCCCTATTCAGTCAATCTGCTCCTTGGTGGATATGATCTCGCAGACCACAGGCCGAACCTTTATTGGATTGATTATCTAGGGACAGTAGTGGAAGTACCCTTTGCCGCGCATGGATACGGGAGTTACTTTGCATTGAGTTTGTTGGATAGGTGAGTGCTTGAATTATCTGGTTTAACTGCGACTGGGGGGTGATGTGCTGACGTTGTACTTAGATATCATAATCCGGAAGCTACGCTCGAAGAGGGCTTGGCCACGCTCAAGCGTTGCATCGATGAGGTCTCCAAGCGATTAGTAGTCAGCCCGGAAAAGTACAAAGTCAAAGTGATCGACAAAGATGGCGTTCGGGAGGTCGAACTGTAATGTTTTCAACGTCAGTCGATTGTTGTATGTACAACTCGTCCACCCCCATGTGCCACCACTTCCATCCCAGTGTGATCTTTGTTCTAGGATCCAAATTCCATCCATCGGATCACCGCCCATAATTCTGTCTGTTGATTTGTCAGGGTCAAGGACAGATCATATTGTGCGAATACTATTGAATTCCCGGAGAAAAGATATTTTCTTCTCGCACGTCACGACCCTTTTGATGTGTACGATCACCGAAATACGCCCCTACATGTGACACAACATCATGGCAACTTTCTCCACGTCCGATCTCCGCAACCTTGGTCCCCAGATACTCTTAGAATGACCAAATGCGCTATTCAGCCCTGGCAATGCATGTTGGCAACCGGCTGTACGTACAAAAACATAGCATAGCCTATCTAAAGGCGTTGCAGGCTGGGAATGTCCTCCTCGACCAGAGAGGGAAACGATCCTTCTCGAATTGTAAGCTCGCTGCAGGTGATATTCGTCGCAATCATTTCCCTGGTAATTTACGGTCTTTTTCGCCAGTGTTATCAAAAACCATTGTTATTCAGATAAGAAACATCGTGCGAGGCCAAAGGAGACCAAGAAAGCGTTATACTCAGCGGTGGAAAAGCGGTGATCAGGGTCAGGTCGAACGTATCTTGACTTGGCGGATGCGCCCGAATCGAGTGCAGGGTAGATATACGCCTCGGGACCGTGACACTCACCTGACTGCTTGAAGTTCTCCTTCGACTTCGAGGGCGTCGACCACAGAAGTCAGGGTCTCGCGAATATGCATATGCATGGATTTCAACCTCACTGCGCGATGTTCCATTGGCAGCACTTGCGACTGGCATTTCATCGATGCATCACAGAAGTACCGCGTCGTGTAGCCTGTGCCTTCCCCGTGGGATCGACAGCCAAGGAATGCGGTGCAATGGGCGGCCAGTGCCTTGGAAAACGCGAACTAGTGTAACTGGTGTGCGGAGGTGAATCTAGGACTCCACATGTAAAGACGCGGACTATCCCTACTCCGAAGAGTGACCACAATGATCTTGCAGTAGGGAGGTCTGCGAACGACATCGTGAACGTGCGTAAATGTGTGCGGGGCTGTACAAACGTGTGTGTCGGGGCCTCAAGCCCGGCTTGTTGGGGCATTCGTAAAATCGGGGATGCGACGGGGTACAGGGGCCACTTCTACAGGCTAGTAAGTTTGTACGTCCTGCATAGGGTAAGACGAAATTGAATGGGTTTAAAAAAAGTGTCATGATTACCCTGCCTTCCCTGGACCTGACTGCCAGCTGAGTCGCATGAAAAGCGGGAGGTATAGTGCATGGAACACGTCAAGTCGAGCTCGTTTGAGCTTGATCCCATATGCACTCATCCGCTACCCCTGACAGGTTCAAGAACGATGCCACCTGTAATCTCCCAGATAGGGAAGTTCGACTAGCATTCATTTATTGAGGCGCCTAGGGAACACCTCGTGGCCGGCCAGACGTTACGTTTTGCCTACACAACGCTCTTATCCTTCGGGGACAGAGCGGTTGTTACTCGGCGGTCATGCCATCGTGATAGTGGCGAGAAAGTGCCCTGTCAATCACGGTTCCATCAAATTTAATCTCTGCAACCCATTCAAGCAAATTTGCTTCGCATTCGAGTTCGATCTCGAATTCTGTGCACGCACCAAAGGGTCCGCGCGTCGCGGCCGTAACTCGTCATCCCGAGGGCGTGGAACACGGACATCCCTGAAAAGCAATGAAATTCGTTGCTCGGAAATGCTCGCGCTCTGAAGTTGAATCGGTCCGAACAAACGGATATGACTTATCGCTCGAACACGACGGACGTGTACAAGTATGTCTAATCATCGCTATCTACCTGCGATTCAAGGTGTCAGACATCATTCCAAGACAAGCTTAAGGACACACCGTGCTCGCCAACCTGGCCCTCGTGCGCGACGCAGCACCCCTGGTCGAGGTCCGTCCAGAAGGTGCGAACGACAACGTCGCTTGTTGTGCATTTTTCGCCTTTGAGGTCGTCGCCTTCTTTGCCGGTGGTTTTTTGGCAGTCGATTGGCTGTGAGAGGCAAGGGCGCTCATATCAGACAAAGGTTTCTAGAACGAGAACCAACGTGGATCACCTCAACACCGCAGCCCTGTTCGCCTTCTTCGTCGGGGCTGGCGCGGGCTCGTCATCCTCGTCATCAAGTTCTATGACTTCTTCCGATTCGCTCGCAACAGCCTTTCCTTTCCTTCCTTTCGCTGGTGCCTTCTTTGCAACCGCTTTAGTAGCGGCGGCCGCCTTCTTCAAAGTCGTGGCCTTCTTTTTGGGAGCTGGCACCTCATCTGACTCAAATTCCGATCCGGCTGCATCAACGTCCATCATCATCGAGTCGACGGAGGCATCATCGTCGGAGTCTTCCTGTCGGGCCTTGCCTTTGCCCTGACAGGTTAACAATATAAGTGATACCAGAAGAGGGGTTGAGTACAGTGCAGACAAACCTTGGATTTCGAAGCCTTGCCTGTCTTGGCTTGTTCCTCGTAGTCTTGATCATGTTGTTCTCTGACCTTGTTCACCTGTGAAATACTCAGCGGTAGAGCTTAAAGGACAAGATACGCATATGCGACAGACCACATCATCAAGTTCAGCTTCGTCCAACACCCCATTCGCCTGTACGCCTTTCATAAGCGCCCTCAACACGGTCGATACATGGCTAGACGGTTTACACAATTTATAAGTATATGCCCCAGAAAAGACAAGCTACAGCCCACCTCGATATCGCGTGCGAATCGTCCTTTTCGACAAACATCTGTATCGCGTCAGACATGCCGGCTTCGCCCAGCAGCTGCAGCTCTTGTGCCGATAAGTACTCCTTGACTAGCGTATGCACCCGGACCTTGGCCAACTTTTCTGAAATCGTGAGGTCTGGATCGTCAATGCTGAGATCGGGCTGGTCAATCGTGACTTTGCCAGATCGCGTGGTCTTTTTTGCGCGGTGGAAGACAAGAACATCGCGCGGATTTGCGATACGGCCTTGGAATTCCTGGCCGAAACGAATAGGGTTGGACATTTCACTGACGCCCGTTGTATCCACCTAGAGGGAACCATCTAATTGGACAAGAACCACGGAAAGGCGTACGATTGAAAGCACCTTTAATCGAACGAGTGGCAACATTCGCGGTAGCTCCTCTTCTCCATCTTCGGTGGCCCTCTTGTTTCGGTCGTCCCATAGCTGGTTGGCCTGTTCGATCAGTGCATTAACCTATTGCAAGTACCGTGAGCCAGAATTTATCTTTGGTCAAAGTAAAATTGGTGTACTCGAGATTTCAAAAATCTAGATACGGCAATCTGATCATTCATATCAAATCCTTCTTCCTCAGAGGCTTCACTGAGGACAACGTCTTCAAGCACAAACGGCCGAACCGTCCGCAAAGGTATAGGTTTCAACTGAAACTCTTTCCCTTGAATCTCCAACAATGCAACATGTCTGAGGGAAAACAACGTAAACCTGGGACAGCACATAGTGGGCTATCTCACTTTTCGATAGATTCTCCGTCAGCGAGGGAAGTGGCGACTGACGATCCAGGTTGTGTGATGTGATATTTTTTCCCAGCAACAGACTCCGGTACAATGCGACA
>JBBPLX010000730.1:0-15787 GCA_038090015.1 Leccinellum albellum
CACATGATCTGTTAAAAAGAACGTTCTAGATGTTTCTTTATAGAACATTCTATGAACTTCTTGTTATCTTTTACTCTATTCTTATCGTCTCTCTGATTGGTTTAGATAAGAGATACATATGCCATTCACTAGTCAAAGCATAGCCTTTACTGCAGATGACTGATACACTTACTAATGCTCCATAAGCTACTTAGTAATCATTCTATGGAACATTCTATATGTATACAAGGACATACAGTGTTATCAGTATAAAAGCGGCCTATTGCTGCTCTGCTTAATACAAGCTGGTTATCTATCTTATCTGATCAGATCAAGCTCGCTTAAGCTCTCAATCTCTCAAGCTCGCTTCCTAGTAAGTCTTCTACTAGAGAAAACTTCCATTACTCGTTGTTGGTTACCCTTGGCCTTTCCACCATAGAAGGTCACACTTCTATATAAAGGTCATTCCACTGATAAGTTTTGCCATTATGGTCTTTGTTGTGGGGATGAGCGCCACTTCTTTGGAGAAGCGGTCTATGACTACTAACATGCTGTCATATCCATGTGATTCGGGAAGTCCCATAATGAAGTCCACGGATACTGCTTTCCATGGCCCTTTGGCTATCAGCAAGGGTTGTAATAAACCAGCCAGCGGTTGGTTCGATGGTTTCATATGTGCGCATCTATCATACGATTTACAGTATGTGTGAATGTCTTTGGTGACTCCGGCCCATGAATAATATCGCTCTATAAATTCTTTGGTCTTCTCAGCACCTTTATGGCTGAAAAGAGGATGATCGTGGAACTGAGTCATCACTTTCATCCGGAGATCTCCAGGAACCCAGATTCTATTCCTATATGTCCATAATCCTTCACGGAGGATTGACCCGTCTGGAGATGTGCAACTAGAATGCTTTTTGCGAATTTCAGCAAAGAGATCTTGCTCTTCGATCGTTCGGATGCAATGTGTGGGTATCATGATGCTATTTTTGTTATCATCCTCAATGCCGATCATGTGATCTTCTCGACAAGAGAGGGCATCGGCTTTTCCCATGGAAGTTCCAGGTTTGTTAATGAGCCGGTAATTGAAGCAAGATAAATATTGCGCCCAACAAGCTTGACACCTATTTAGGTTCTGTGATGTCATGAAATACTGGAGGTTTTTATGATCTGTCCAGACTTTGAAGATATGTCTAGCACCTTTGAGGTGATGACGCCATTGTTCAAAAGTGAGGATAATGGCTAGCATTTCCTTGTCGGCTATCATATAATTACGTTGTTCCAGTGTCATGGAGTGGGACATGAATGCCACTGGATGCCATTTTTCTTCTATCAGGGTCAAGAGCACTGCTCCCATGGCAAAGTCTGATGCATCGCATTCAACACGATAAGGGGTTGTGTCATCTGGATATGCTAAGGTTGGCACAGTTGTGAAAGCAGTTTTAAGCATGTCAAACGCTTTTTGGGCAGATTCTCCCCACTGCCAGGGTTGATTTTTCTTTGTGAGATTGTGAAGAGGTCGAGCAATTAAACTATAATTGGTGATGAAGCAGTGATAGAAGTTGGCAAGTCCTAAGAAGCTTCTAACTCCTTTGACGGTCATGGGGACTGGCCAATCGCATACTCCTGCAAGTTTGCTTTCACTCATCAATACTCCATTTTCTGATACATCCATGCCCAGCATGTCTACCTTTTGAACAAGTTCAAAGAAGCACTTTTCGGGTTTGACGAATAAGTCGTTTTCGCGCAGTCGCTATAGAATGTGATGGACTGCTGCCCGATGTTTTGATATATCATTGTGCTTCGAGAAGATCAGAAGATCATCTATGTAGATAATTACACAATCGTCCATATCAGCAAAGATTTCATTCATCATTTGTTGAAACATGGCTGATGAATTGCACATTCCAAAATACATGACTACTGATTCAAACGAGCCGAGTGGACATATGAAGGCTCCTTTCCATTCATCGCCTTCTTTTATTCTCACGTTGTTATAACCCCAACAGAGATCCATTTTGGTAAAGAGCTTTGCTTCTTTTAATTTATTGATGATTGACAAGATAAGAGGCAGAGGATAGTTGTTTTTGATTGTGCCTTCGTTTAAATATCTATAGTCCATAACCATTCGCTTCTTGCCATCTTTCTTCAGAATAAAGAAGACCAGGGAGGTCTGAGGCAATTTCGAAGGTCAAATGTACCCTTTCGATAGTTGGTCATTGATGAATGCTTTAATCTCATCCTGTTCTACAGGGGATAAGGCGATGATCCTTCCTTTTTTAGGTATGAAATCGGGTTTCAGATCTACTACATCATGATCCCATGGTTTTCATTCCGGCATCTATTCGCTAGCCTTCTTTGAGACTCAGACATCAAGATAATCTTGATAAGCATCAGGGACAAGTTTGAATGATTCTTCAGGCTCCAGGCCCTTGGGGTATTCTTCTATTTTGTGAATATGATATCCATATGCTATTTCGTGCTCTTCCATGTGATTTTGGTACATGACATTCAATGAAGTGCATGAGGCAGGGCACTGATCAGGAAAAACCTTACTCTGATAATTTCCAGAAATACACAGTATTTTCAGAAATTTTTAGATAATTTCACATAATCCCACATATTCTGTATATTTCCTATAATTTACTAAATTATCTTGGAATTTTTAGTACCCCTTGAATATTATTTAGATTTGTTGGAATTTTCTGTAATTTTCAGCAAGAATGTCATATAATTTGCTATATATATGTAGTATAATTACAGCCTTTACTAACAAAATTTGGACCTAATTATAGTCTTTACTAATGAAATTTGAATTTAATTGCAGACTTTAGTCACATAATAAACTTAGAGTTACAGATAATATTCAATGATTCACTCAGAATTAAACAGCATACTTTATACAATTGGCTAGTAGTTTCAACAAATACTACACAATCAGTCAACACATTCACAATTGACGAGACAGCCATTGAAGCATATGATAATCTAATCTACTCATCAATCAGGTCCCAGTTGATTTCTCCCATAATCTTGTCAGCTGTCAGATCTGATGACATTAGATTCATGCCCTTGTCACCCCTAACAATAGTTAGTCGACTCAAGATCAGATCACTAGTCAAACAAAAGATAATACATACATTGCAGTTGTGTAGATGTCATGCATGATCCAATGATATGTGACTGGCTTTGAATGACACAGGTTGAGGAGGATGAGAATGAGCTTCTTGAACAGTGAATCCAGTTATGGACCTCCAAAATCTGTCAAACGGGAAAGTAAGAAATCTTGAATAACGGATGCAATTTAGGAATATTGTGGATTAGTGTCAATGTTGCAAGAAATCATAATCGGATTCACCACAACGTAGCTCAGCACAACCATGAAGATTGACACCTCACATTGTCCTGCATGCATGTTGCTCAAGGCGAGCTGACCCATGAACTCTAGCCCAAGCATGTTGTATTGAGAGCCTGGTGTAAAAAACGCGCATTCCACGGCCTTGGCGATAATGGGATTTTGGAATGGTTTCGATGTATCGAATCCGTTTTCTTCCGACCATGGATAAATAAATGAGTTGGCATTGAGAAGGCTTGTATTGTGCTGATATGAATTCATTGGAAGACCGAGGATACTAGGCACAACTAATGTGGTACATTTCTTGAAGCTGCTCCAAAATATGCTCAGACGCTGGGCAACCTGTAGCATATCAAGTTAGTAAATCTGCCCTTTATTTGAATAATGATACTAGAAATCCTATGTAGTCCTGTAGAGGCTCTTTGTACATGGTCTCCGAGCCCGCCTCGAGTCAGTGCACAATGTCGAATTCACTGTTGTAACCGTTATGTTCCGCCACACGGATGAGCACAAGCAGCACAATGTGTTCCAATCTGCATGTTCCAAATGGAGTCAACATCTTGAGTATAGCCTCATCCAACATTTCTAACAAGCCTTCTGAATTGCCTATCACCAGTGCAAGTTTCCTGAAGTTGTAGCTCCCATGGATCACTTTCCGCAGATCTGCACTCTGCTCTTTCAGGCCGATCACCACAGTCTTCTTACTTTTCATATATATCTTTAAGTTGGTATGTGGCAACCATGGTATGGTATCAACTCCACTTTTGTCTGTGGGCTTTGTGACATCTGTGTCTTCCTTGAGCACTCTGGATGAGCATTTAGCATTTGAAACGAGCTGAGGTGTCACAGATAGAGCAGCACGGGAGTGAATAACTGGTCGCTGTTCAACAGGTGGGTGAGAATGTCTCAACAGCATCAGGTATCGAGATCTACGATATCAACATACCTCCTGCTTGAGTTTTGCTTCATGACGACTCTTTACTGAGTTGATTTGGTCCTGATCAGATCCATTGTTGCTTGTCCAGTGTCTTCCAGGCTCTTCATCAAAGTCAGAAGTGGGAGGACCGGCGGGAATGAAGTTGGAAGCAGGTGTAGATGGACAAGAGCTAACAACAGATCCAGATTTTCCCGTGAAACACTGCTTGAGACATTGTGGGACTTGGGTGTTGATGTCTGCACTTGGGGTTGATGGACATGAGTGAGTGGGAAACGGCTCGGATATAGAATGCCAGTGCGTTTGACCAGCCTTTTCGGTGTGCTTCTGTGTGACCACTTTTACCTTCTTGCAATGATAAAGGTGAGTCTCTCTTTATGCCAAATGAACAGATGTCCTTAACTCGATTTCCAGAGCTTCCACTGGCACCTCCTCATACATCTCCCAGTCCTCACCACTTCCGACATCATCATCCTCAACCATAGAGTCTTCAGACTCGTTGCCTCCATCATTCTGCTCACCGTCTTTGTTGTAATCCTTGTCGTCATCCATCTCATCGACATTGATCTTGGGAGCACGACTCAGATAAACTCTGTGCTGGGATGGTTTGACATGGGATGGTTTCTGAGTGCGAGTAGAGTGTTCTAGTGGACAAAGATCAGCCATACCGATACATTAATTCGGTGGGCTTACCGGGTTTCAATTTCTTATTCTTTGGGTGCTGAACTGAGTCGATATTCGATCCAGAAGATCCGGGATGTTTCCTTTTCTTGTCAGGCACATTCGGAGTCTTCTTCAACTTTGACCGTGGCTTTAATGCGGCCCAAGCTAACAACATCGTAAGTAGTGATCACTGGTTTGCTTTTGTTCCACACACTAACAAGGGTCCTCAAGAAGCGCCGATTTTGTAGCACGGGAGGCTGCTCAGAGTGAATGAGTGAGTGAGGATCATTCATTCAGTTCCAAGTTACTTACCATGACTACTCAATGGTAGCTTCGATATGGTGTCAGACTCATGTCCTGATTTGGATCCATTGGGGTTGTTTGTGCATGGCTGACTTTTGTCCATGGTAGAGACTCTTCCAGTGCACCTGACAATGGGCATGGTTTGTTCTTTTGGACCCATGTGGTGCGTTGAGGTTCAAAAGTTACCAATGAAGATGGCCAATGAGGAGAATGAAATAATGAGGAACGGGGAGGACAAGGGAGATGAAGAAGAATGGAGAGAAAGATGAAAGAATGAAGAGTGCAGTGAGTCAAATTTTCACAGAGTTTGGACTTTGTTTTGTTGGCCTTGTGACATGCCACACAATTGAATTTGGACTTTGTCACTTTGTTTGCCTTGTGCCACATTCCTGGTGCTGCGCTACATTCCAGATTCTATTCCGCAACCATCAATCATGGTTGCTTTGTGCACTGGATGTAACCGTACCTTTGTTTGCCAAAATATTTTCATTCAGCACCTCCGCAAAACACGACAGCCCAGCTGCGTCTGAGTTTGCGAAACATTACTTATCCTGAATTGCGGACAGAGCTCAGATCTTCCTCACTGTTCTCATTCTTCAAGCCATCAATGGTCTGATTCTGATCCTCCACATTCTGATTCAAAGTAAGCATATCCGTTATGGATTGCTCTCATTCAGACACTGACCTTAGTTTGAAAAGCTGTGATGATGAGGATGAGCGACCTGTGTTTACTGGGGATTTCTTTGGGTTGGACTATACCGATGATGATTTCTCATACCCGGACTCAAATGAAGACTTGGATGATGTCCAACCTGTGGTTGATCTGTCTGGAATAGGTAGCACCATGGCTGTGGAAGAGGTGCAGGAAGAAGTTTCATCTGATGGTTTTGGTCAAAATGATGCACAAAGACTTAGTCAGGACAGTGACACACCTATGGATGAAGACTGACATGGTGAGGACAATGATACAGCGGGGAATGAAGATCAGGCAGAACTGCGAGCTGGTGAGATGGATGTGGACAAAGACCAAGACGGAGTCAACAATGAGCTGGTAAACAACGAACCCTTGGTGTATATTGATAGGTTCAGCAGGCGGAGTGGCGAAGTTACATCTGGAGAGGGTCTCACTTCAGGTTATCACGAATATCACTTGCAACTTACAACACCTGGTAATGATGGCGAAAGGAACAAGTGGGCGCCATTCGTCTCTCACATTGATTGGGAAATTGCCTGGTGGGTGAAGTTGCGAGGCCCTGGTTCAACAGCCTTCTCAGAGCTGCTTGTGATACCTGGGGTGAGTAATGTATTGATTTGCAACTCGGAGTTTCTTTGACCAAGATTACCTTTGGTAGGTATATGAGAAGCTCAGATTATCATACAAGAATAGCACTCAACTCAATAATATAATTAATACCTGGCTTCCTAATTGCCATCCTGCCTTCACACATCATCAAGTTGAAGTCGCAGGTGAACTGTTCGATTTCTTTGTGTGGGACATCATCAATTGTATTCGGGCCCTATTTGGTGATCCAGAGCATGCCCAGTACCTTTCTTTTTTGCCAGAACGTCATTATGCGGATGCCAACAAAGAGGAGAGAATATACCATGAGATGTCCACCAGCAAGTGGTGGTGGAGTACACAAGTAAGTTCAACTTCGTAATCAAAGGGACTAGAATGGAACTCACAGTTATTATCAGACTGAGCTAGAGAAACAGAAACCTGGGGTGACCATTATTCCAATCATTTTATTGTTGGATAAAACACAGTTGACCCTTTTCCAAAATAAAACAGCATATCCAGTTTATATGACAATCGGAAACTTACCAAAATCAATTCATTGAAAGCCGTCTCATCAGGGCCAGATACTCTTAGCCTACTTACCAACAACCTGCTTGACCAATGTATCAAACAAAGCTGCCCAACGTCGCATCATTGCAAACTTATTCCATGCCTGCCTTGGCCACATTACCACCCCCCTTCATACAGCTGGTGTTGATGGTATCGATATCGTGAGTGGTGATGGACTACATTGCTGCGGTCACCCCATTCTCACCTGCTATGTAGGAGATTACCCAGAGAATGTTTGGTCACCAGATCATACTTTGGTGACTGCCTGATTTGTGAGTGCTCACACGATGGGCTGGAAGATCATCCTTGCAATGAAAACCTCCGAGATCTGGACACTATTCTCAGTGTGCTTGAACAGCTGGGTTCGCTGTCATACTCAACAGCATGTCATGAAGTCTGAATCAAACCATTACAGCAACCATTTTGGGTTGGTCTCCCATATGTCAACATCTTTCAGTCAATTATGCCAGATATTCTTCATCAATTATACCAAGGAGTCATCAAGCACTTGATTTCATGGTTGACAAAGATCTATGATGTGCAGGAGATAGACTTGAGAGCACGGAAACTGCCAGCAAACCACAGCATCCACATCTTCCACAAAGGTATCACCACTCTATCACATGTTACTGGTACTGAATATAAGCAAATCACCTCATTTCTCCTTGGATTGGTCAGTGATGTTCACCTCCCAAACGGTCACTCATCAGCGCCACTCATTTCTGCCATGCGGGCCCTCCTCGATTTCCTATACCTTGCTCAATACCCTGTCCATACCAACACCTCTCTTCAAGATCTCGAGATGGCACTATACAACTTCCATGAAAACAAGTTTGTATTTTATCAACCTTGGTGCCCAGGATCACTTTAACATTCCCAAGCTCCACTCGCTTCAACACTACGTATGTTCGATCAAAATTTTTGGCACCACAGACAATTTCAACATGGAGGCAACAGAGCGCCTTCACATCGACTTCGCCAAGGATGCATATAAGGCTATGAACCAAAAAGAAGAATTTTTTCAGATGATGAAGTGGCTAGAAAGAAAAGAAAATATTACCCATCATGCTAACTATATTACTTGGCGACTTCTTTCCCCCGCCAGCATCACTGCCCAAAACACAATTCTGGCATCCTCCTGACCTCTTCTGACCTCTGCAACACCATATGGTGCTTCACCTGACAAAGAGATCTGTCCTGCTATCAATTATTGAGTTGTCCCTTCATTATGGCGCTCATTCATTTACCACCGCTCTCAAACATTTCATAGCTCAATTCAATGATCCTACAATTTCCCACCCACATCAGCTTGAGGAACATGTAGGTTTCATACATCTGTCTTTTGATTCGGTTCCAGTATTCCATTGGATCAAATTTCAGAGTGAAGATCATGGATCCGACACAATCGACTCAATTCACACACATCCTTCAATTTACAATGGTCAAAACATTGCCACGATCCCTGCATGCTTTGACACTGTGCTTGTTCAAGTCCGTGGTGTCACATCTCTGGGGAAACAGCTACAGGGTAAGTTTTCTCAACCGAGCTGACTTGAAGGTACTAACTGACTATTACTAACTAATAGATTTTTGTGTTTGTCATGTTAAAGTTATATTCTCAATACCTCCAAGAGATGTTGCCCTCCTCTTTTGAAGGGACAATCAACCTCCAAAGCATTTGGCGTATGTAGAGTGGTTTACCAAATTCACCACTGTTCCTGAACCTGAAACTAAAATGTATCGGGTATGAAAGGCTCTTCGGGATGGGGAAAGTCTTGCATCTGTAGTACCAATCCAGGTGATCTGTCAAAGTGTACACTTGCTGCCTAAATGGGGGAGAAGTGTACTGTTACGCTAGAGCGCTCTGGCTCCACTACAAACGGTAGTCTTCTCGACTCTAGCCGCAGTGATAGTCAACCTTGACGTCGCTGGGAATCATGAGGTATACGCCACAAGGCAATGTTGAGGATCTCACGAAGAGTCACGTCTAAATGTTCCAAGGGTTTCAAGTTGTAGGCGAGTGACAACGCCTAAGGGACGACTCAGAGAGGGTCTCACTTGTAAGCGGAGGCAGATGGAACTAGAACACTACAATTGCGCAGAACTAGCTAGGGAACACCATCATACTACGAAGGGTATTTATACGTTGACGTATAGCGCACAGGCCATGCTGTGTTCGTAGTAGTGAGAGAAAGAGAGCCATAAAAGGAAAAGGGACGCGTAATACAAAGACAGAGGGAAGCGGAAAAGGAAAAGAACACGGAAGAAAGGAAAAGAAGTGTTACAAGGGGTTGTGGATAACGAAGTTGTCCTCCCCTACGAGAATAACAGAAAAGCGAATGCGACGTAGCACATAGGATGCCTCGACCGAGGGAATATCTTCGGGTTCAACCCGAATCGTAACATTACCCCATTCGTATGGTGGACGCCCTGAGTCCACAATAAGATTAAGTCGAATCTCCTCCTGTGTTGCGTTCAATGGTATTGTCCACGTCGTTGTCCAAAGGGGGAGGAGGTTCACCAGCGAATGGGCAGTTCTCGAGGAAGTGCTCGGAAGCGTTACAGAGTCGACATACGAGGATACGAGGACAGGAACATATTGGGTGTCCACATCGTCGGCATAGGTTGCAATGATAGTGGGAGCATCCAGAGAAATTGTGATGAGGGCTGGTGCAAACCAGGCAAGGAGGTCCCAGGATCTGCTCGGTCAAAGGGTCATTTCCACGTTCATTCTGAACATGGATGGGGACAGGACACGTCGGGAGACGGGGAGAGGGCGCGGCGGGAGTGGGGACAGGGACAGGGTCCGGGGAGGAGGGGGCGGAGAAACATTCGGCAGAGATGGGGTAGGAGGTACCAATGACGGAGGTTCGTCAGGCACGTCTGGAGCGGGAGAGGGAAGGAGATCCTGGAGAACCAGGTGAGTGGAAATGAGGCGACGTTGTTGGAGACGAGGAAGGGCTGTTCGGAGCAGAGTCCAAAACTCGGGGAGCGAGCGAGATGGCAGGGATGGTGCGCCTTCCGGTGAAGGGTCTCGCTGTGGGAGCAGAAGGGTCTTGCTGTGGGAGCAGAAGGGCGCTCGGTCCGAAAGGGGTTTCGGTAGAGGGCGAACATCTCGAGGTAAGCGTCGTGCTGGGATTCCAACATTCCTTCCCAGAGGGGACGAAGGATGGGCCAAAGGTCATCGGCAGGGAGAAGGGCAATCGCATCAGAAAAGAGGGAATGGAGAAGGATGTCAAAACATCTGTATCGAAGGTCATGTAAAATGTTGTTTATCGTAACGCGAAGGTTTGGAGAAGAAGAATGGTCCATAGAAACGAAAAGAGCCAAACGAGCATAGGTGAGATAGATTCGAATGCCGTTATGCAAAGGAGTAGAAAAATGTTGAGAAGGAGAAGCAGCAAAAACTGCCCATTCAACAGAAGCCAAAAGAGGAGGGGATTCGAGAACATTAGCAAATAAGATATTTCGGATGGGGGCATCAAAAAGGTTAGGAACAATGTGATTGAAAGGAGGGGAGGAGAAATCTTCAGGAGGGGTGCGGAAAACTATTCTGGAGATAGCAGAAGGCATGGGAGATTAGGGAGGAAAGTGGAGAGGATTGCGTTCCTTATAGGCTTGGAGGAGGATGGTGGCATGGGAAAGGTTTCTTTCGGGTTCCCAGGTGTTCTCCGACGATGGCCAACCTTTCCAGGCCACAAGGTATTGGCAACGGCCTCGTGTTCCTCGGTGAGAAAGAATCTCCGAGACTTCGTATTCTTCTTCTCCTTCTATCTCCTCAGGGGGTGGAGATAGGAAGTTCGGGCCATGTTCAGCAGTTTCTTAATAGGAGGATAAGCGGGAGGCGTGAAACGTGTCGTGGATATGCCACGTGGGGGGAAGGTGGAGCTTGTAAGCGACGGGAGATAGTACCTGAGTGATTTCAAATGGGCCTTCTCGGCAAGGGGCGAGTTTCCGAGAGGGATAGCGGAGATGAAGATTTTTGTTATCAAGCCAGACCTTATCTCCGACTTTCCAGGGCATGAATCGAGAAGAGAAATGTTCCTTCATGAGGCATTGTGCCTTGTGATGCACTTCTAAGGCTTCCTTTCGTGCTTCGGATAAGAGAGATAGACGTTCTTCTAAGTTGGGGAGAGAGGTTTTTCCGATAGGGGGGTAAGCCCGGGGTTCATATCCCAAAATAAGGGAGAAAGGGGTTCGTCCGGTGACGGAGTGTATGGAGAAGTTGTGACAGAACTCGGCCATAGGGAGGAGATCAGCCCAAATGTCAGTCTTTCCGTCACAGAAAATGCAGAGGTACATCTCGAGTTCTTGATTAACTCATTCAGTCTCTCCATCAGTCTGAGGATGGTAGGTGGAGGAGAGGGCGAGATTGTACTGAAGAAGGCGAGTGGGTTCGCAAGCAAAGAAGGAGGTGAAGTTGGGACCTCGATCAGAGATGCATCGGTCATGAAGGCCGAATCTAGGGAAGATGTGTTTAAAAAAAAGGGTGGCTATATCGGCGGCGGAGGCTGTCTTGTGACAGGGGAGAAGGATCACCCCCTTCGTAAGGCCATGGTCGACCACGACCAAAACGGAATCAAAGGCGGCGGTGGAGGAAGGGGGGAGATCAGTAATGAGGTCCATGGAAATCTGTTGGAATGGACGAGTGGCGGAGGAAGAAAGCGGGGAGAGAGGGGGTGCAGAGGGGTGAGTGTTAACCTTATGGGCTTGGCAAGTGCCGCACCCCTGAACGAAACGACGAACGAAGGAAGAAAGGCCGGGCCACCAATAGTCCCGGGAGAGAAGATTCTGGGTACGTAAAATACCACCATAGCCACCAGCGGGAGACTTATGAGTGGAATGAACGACATCAGCACGCAGAGAAGGAGGAACGTAGAGGTGGCCTTTAAAATACAGTTTCGAGTCAGAAAACGACCAGTCGGTCAAGGAAGAACGAGGGAGTAAAGACGTGCCCTCGTTAAGAGCGGCGAGGGCAGCAGAGGCGAAAGGATCAGAGGCGGTGAGGGAGGCGAGTTTACCAAAGATAGCGACATCAAGGGAGTTAACAAAAAGGAAGTCAGGTAGAAGGGTTACGTCCATATTGTCGGAAGAGGTATCAATGTCGTGGCAATGAGAAAGGGCATTGGCAGGGGCCATGGCAGAAGCGGGGAGATGGGTGAAGTGAAGATCAAAATCCTGTAAAAAGAATTGCCAACGGGTGTGGCGATGAGAGAGTTTACGAGGTTGACGGAAGTAAGTAAGATTTTTGTGGTCGGTGAGAATAGTGACGGGTCGACCAGTACCCTGAAGGTAGTGGTGCCATTCCTCTAGGGCATGGATAACAGCAAGCAGTTCCCAGTTGTAGATGTCATAGTTCCGCTTGGCCGGGGAGAAAGTGCAGGAGAGGTAAGCGCAGGGGTGAAGATCGCCGTTGCTATCCGGCTGCATGAGAACGGCGCCGGAGGCTGTAAGGGAGGCATCCGTCATGACAGTGAATGGTCGGGAGACATTGGGCATGGAGAGAACGGGACGGGCGAGGAAGGCAGACTGAAGAGAACGGAAGGTGGCATCGCAAGGAGGGGTCCAGTCCCATAGGAGGTTTTTCTTGGTGAGGTCGATGAGGGAACAAGCAACAGTGGAGAAGTTAGGGATGAACTTCCGATAGAAATTACAAAATCCAAGGAAGAAGCGAACGGCCTTGACGGAGTGGGGAGGGGACCAGTTCTCGATAGCTGACAGCTTAGTAGGGTCCATAGAGATCTCTCGCTCGCGAATGACGAGACCAAGGAATTCTACTTCGCGGGTGGCGAATGTGCATTTCTCGAGCTTAAGATATAGCTTGTGGTCCTGGAAACGTTTTAAAACCTTGCGTACCAGGGACCAATGAAGGTCTATGTCATCTCCGCAATAAATGAGAAAGTCGTCTATGTAGATGATGAGCCATCCTTCGGTGATGAAGTCGGCAAAGATTCGGTGCATCAACGCCTGGAAGGTAGCGGGGGCATTACAAAAACTGAAGAACATTACATTTGGTTCGAACAACCCGTCTGGAGTGATGAAGGCGGCTTTCCATCGGTCTTCGGGGTGGATAAGAACGTTGTTATATCCCCATCATATGTCTAATTTGGTAAAGATGGAGGAGGTCTTGAGTTTATCGACGAGGTCGGGAATGCAAGGGAGCAGGTAAGCATTCTTGATGGTGTGTTCATTTAAGTAGCAGTAGTCTTGGCAGAGGCGAAGGGAACCATCCTTCTTAGGTACGAAGAAAAATGGGGAAGCTTGGGGGGATTGAGAGTGAGAGATGCGTCTGTTCTCTAGATTTTCCTTTATGAATTCGGAACACACTTCTCGTTCTTTCGGGTTGAGAGAGTAGGTCTTGGCAACCTTTGGGACAAACGACTCCTTCAATTTGATGGTGTGATCAATATCACGAGAAGGGGGAAGTTCGTCGATGGGGGGTTTTGCAAATACGTTAGCGAATTCAGCCAACTGGGTAGGTAGGGAGACGGAGGGTTTCTCAGCGGCGATAGCTGCTTCGGTGGAGATAGTGGTCTTTCGAAGGGCAAGGGGTAGAAGACCAAAAGTGACATCAGGGCATTTATAGTACGGTTTCTTTTCTAGATAGTGGACGAGATATCGCTGTTCGATGACTTCATCTGGGCCTTCTTGGATAGGGATCAGTGAGGGGAGATTGACGGTCCCAGTGGTCCAATCAATCTGAGGGTTGTACTTTCGAAGCCAGGGCAACCCCAAGATAACGTTCTCCTTTCCGCAGTCAATGACATATAATTTCAGGGGAGAGGAGAAGTCTTGGAGGGCTAGGGTAACGGTGGCGAGGGAACGAATAACTCCGTTTTTGTTGGGAGTTCCATCAACATTGTTAACAGCGAGGGGTTTGGATAGGCGAGTGGTAGGAATGGAGTGTTTCAAGACGAGCTTTCGGTCGATGAAGTTTCCGGATGCTCCGCTATCTAAGAGAGCTTTAGTTTTGACGATTTGAGACGGGCAGGACAGCGAAACAGGAATAATGATTGATTTCGCATGGGGGGTGGTACAGATTACAGGGGCCAGTCGTAAAGGAGAAGGAGGGCTAGACGTTGTACTAACTCTCCGTTTCAAAAATCCTCAGAGGGAGCGGTTTCTTCTTCTACCGTGGCAGCAGCAACGGAGGTTTCTTCTTCGGCAGGGGGCTCAGGAATATCTTCATATACGGTCCTTAAGACCTTTAGTATCTCCTCCTTAGAGACATTCTTACTAGTGGTGATTTCATTTACATATTGCCCAAGAGCAGACGGCTGAGGGTGGCGAGGAGGAGGGGTAGGAACAGGGGCACGAGGAGCAGGTGTATATCGGGCAGGGGTCTGGTGAGAGGTCCCGGAGTTTCCATTGTTGCTGGGACAAGGGTGTTTCGAGGTGTGACAGCCAACCTTGTGGCAGATGAAGCAGCGGTTCTCATGAAAGTGTTGAGCGCGTTCGACCGGGGACATCTTAATAGTGTCTATGTCCATTGCGTTAGGGTCACGAGGGGGGCGAGAAAAGTTACCCCTTCCTCCAGAGAGAATGTCGTCAATACGCCTTTGCTGGGTGTGGTACTTCGAAGCTTGGGTGATCCACTCTTTAGCGGTGGTGGGCTGGTTCTGTTGGGAGAGGATCATCCTAACCAGGTTTCGATCCATCCCAGAGGCGAGGATATCGAGGAGGGTTTTGTTATCAGTGATGCCGGCTCGTCCGGCCAGGAGTTGGAACTCAGATACGTATTTCTGGAAACCGTGTTCCTTGTCATGGTAGTTCTGTTTCAAGAGGTGAAGAGCACATCGAGCCTCGGTAGAAATATTGTAGGGGAAAAAGGTAGCGGTAAAGTCTTCTTCAAGCTTAGTGAACGTAATTTCCTTGGCCGGTCCAGTGGCAACTTTCTTGTACCACGCTTCCGCAAAAGGGAGTCCGTTTCCCTTGGTCATCTTGTTGAGAAGGACTAGGACCTTCTTGTCATCATCGTATAGAGCGCAGTTCATCTTAAAGTAGGCCTTCATGGCCATCAACCAGTGGTTGGCATCCGTGCTCAACCCTGAAAAATCCTCAGGCAATCCAGCCTTGAGTTCGGAGGGCATCTTGTCATCAGAGAGGGGGAGTTCTGGTGGGGGAGAAGGTGAAAGAGGAGGTGGAGTTGGGGGGTTCAACTGTCGTGCAAGTTTCTCGGCAATTCGTTCAATCCGAGCCTGGTGTTCTGCCTCGGTAGTTGGGTGAGGTGGAAGGCGAGGAAGAGCGGGTCGGGAAGAGGAGGAAGCGATTCGTCGAGGGGACTCGTCGGAGGAGGAAGGGGCGCGGAATCGACTGGAGGAAGAAATGGTGGGCGGTCTGCTAGCCAGCAGAGGGCAGGGGACGGGCTAGTTCTTTTGTTATGCTAGAGTACTCCGGCTCCACTACAAACGGTAGTCTTCTCGACTCTAGCCGCAGTGATAGTCAACCTTGACGTTGCTGGGAATCACGAGGTATACGCTGCAAGGCAACGTTGAGGATCTCACGAAGAGTCACGTCTAAACGTTCCAAGAATTTCAAGTTGTAGGTGAGTGACAACGCCTAAGGGACGACTCAGAGAGGGTCTCGCTCATAAGCGGAGGCAGATGGAAATAGAACACTACAATTGCGCAGAACTAGCTAGGGAACACCATCATACTACGAAGGGTATTTATACGTTGACGTATAGCGCACAGGCCATGCTGTG
>JBBPLX010000731.1:0-16223 GCA_038090015.1 Leccinellum albellum
TCTTGCCAGATTCAATCGTACCGCTTACCTATCCGAGTCAATCTACTAGTAGGAATAACGTTCTGAGTCGCCCCAGTGACTGAGCATGATAAGGAGGTGATAGAGTGCGACTCGCAGGAATAGAATCATGTACTTGAGAACATACATTGTCACAGTAGCCACCATCGATGCAATGGCACGGATGCCAACCAGCAATAGCAACGAACTCGCTCGCACTACCAACAGCTCTGACGTTTGAGTCGCCCCGCAGCAATCGCCATAAAAAAAACGTCTAATAAGGCCACGATCACGATCTTGTGAGATCCGATCTTGCCAGATACGATCATATACTATCATGATCACCCTACTAGTACTACACGGAGTAGGTTCCTCCGTCTCCTTCGTTCATGAGCCAAAAAAGGTGCAAAGTTATCCAAGTCTTTCTTTTCAGCTTCGTCAGAATTCCCTTTAACTTTGTCATCATGATCCCCGGCACCACATCGCGTTTGAAGCGCTACTTTCCGACCATCCGCCAACAAAATGACCCCATAAACAACGTCCGCCCCGCCATCCAAACCCGATAGACTGCCACGTTTCATACCAACATGAGAGTGAATAGAGTGCCCGGAGTACATAAGGCTTCCGGGGTTCCGTCCAGTGAGCACCCATGGGACGCCGTCGGATCAAACTACCGCTCGCACTAGTGGTAGTGGTATGTTACCGACTGGAGGTTACCCGTGGGGAACAGAAAAAAAGATATCCGGAGCCACTGGGAGTTATGTTTATCTTTGTTTGCTTCATTTTCGCTTATGTAGATTCATGCTACCGATGCATTTCTGCGGTTGTGGCGGCGGCCCGGGGTATCTATCGAATAAATGATGAGAATCCAAGACGGAAGCATGGAACCTTTAACATCATGCGTACGACGCCACCCCAGCTCGCCCTTCACAAACGCACGCGTACATTGAGCCATCGTTGCGGATCTGGAAAGTTGGAATGTAATGACCAGATGAAGGTACGATCAAAGGCGGGTACGCACACGCGAGAGATTGGATCCATTTAGCAAAAGTTGGAAATGGGCTTCTCGAACGCCTGACTGGACAACTTGGCCCTCGCAGTCCCAGCTGCCAGCGTGTTCGGACCAGCGAGAGCCACGTCCACTGACGTTCGCTCCGTCATATCGTACCGCACCAGCGTCGGTGATATCTCCCATAGACGGCCTCTGAGACTTAGTACGTCGTCGTAGGGTAGTGGAGTACCGACAACTTCGGAGAGCACTGTCGTATGGGCGTATCGTTAGTGAAGCAGCAGCAAGCATCGAAGGCCAAAGCACACACCGAATGGATAATGCTCTACCCTTATACTAAAGACCTTAATAATTGTACGAATTCTGGATTTGAACCAAAACTTACAGTTTATGATCTTCCAGCCTTCTCGCGAAGCACCTGGCAGAGGAATGGTAATACGACCCAGTTGCGGTTTCCCTTCTGTGTTTACCCAAGTCACGGACTTCTCCGTGTGTGCAGCAGCAGGCAAGCATACGTCCGCATGAGACGCGCCTAAATCACCAGTGACTTTGGTACACTACAAATGCGGCACGAGGGATCGATTTTGGGTGTCGTTGTCGAGGCCTACTTCGAAGGAACGAAACCAATGTCGTATGCGGCTGGGCTGGACGTGATCTAGAACGCACACATCACATAGTGAAAAGTCGCTCGAAGATAGTTAAATGGTTTACCCGGTGGAGAACAGAGAAACCGTTTAATTCAGGGATGTCAGGGTGCTCTTGTTCTTCTCGACGAGCTTGGCGGCATTGTACGTGGCAGCGCCATCAGGGTGCTCCGAGAGGGCGCCCTTGAATTTCTTAGCAAATGCGCCTTTACCAAAGATAAAATCAATGAGTGCTTTGGTGTCCGCGCTCAGATAGTCGTTGTCGTACGCCATATCTACGGGTTCGCCAATGAGACCGGCTTCAAGACCTGTGTGCAACCAGCTCTTTCTGATCCGCAAATTAAGGACGGCAGCTTCATGACGAGGGTTGGTGCCGACAAGGAGGATGGCGTCAGCATTTTCTACGTAACGTTGAAGAAAGAGTTTGACCGGACGTCAACGCCGTACAGAGGTGGTACATTGTCATTGACTTGATCGAGGGCAAGATTGTCCGGAGCCTAATCGGTTGACAAAGTCTTAGAGGGCAACAAGAGATTCCGTGTCTGCCAAGTGACCAGCCACAGCCTGGATTTCGTTGTCTTTAGCACCTGAAGACGCCAAGTCGTGTGCAATTCGTTCTAGTGCTTCCTCCCAAGTTGTTGGGACAAACCGGTCGCCGTCCTTTGTGAAAGCGTCGTCAGGTGTTGAAACTTGAGGCCATCATATGTTCTTGCTCTTCATAGCTGACGGCGGCTCCGAGGAAGTAGCCAATGTGTAGTTCTCGGGTTCCTTCTGGTTGCTATGCTTCAGCACGGGCACTGTGGTAAGTCTGGCATGGGGGAGACGTATACATTGCAGAATGCACATAGACCGTATTCTCATCGACGCCGACGGCGGGATGACAGTACTTGGTCGTAGGCGCTTACGACGCCTTCTCCTCTGGAGTCAGGACTTGAGTGTACACTAAAAAAAAGCATTGTGAGCGCCAAAAATCACGCTGTGAGCATCAGCGCACATTGTATGTTTGACTGCAAGCTGTACGACGCTGCCAGCAAAAGCCCCGTCTGCACGGTTGGGAAAATGAGATCAAATGTCTTCCACATCTGCAAACTGGAAACCTGGAAACCCGCGTCCTGTCGACGAATCCGGTGATAAGTAAGGTTGGTCCCACATATAGCAGGTGAAACGAAACGACTCACAAAAGTGGGGTATCGCAATATCATGGAACCCAGATCCGTCAGTCACCTAGGCAGGCATTGCCAGCATTCTTCAATGATGAACAGCATGAATGAATATAGGAACCGAAGTCCGTAATCGAGGCAAGTACAGCATCAGCTGTACTGACGGGCGCACCTTGGGATCTGCAGAAGGGTCCGTCATGAGTTTCATTGCCTCCCACAGTAATAATAAACGACAAGTGCGCATCCATATTTATACAATGTATACGTCAGTTCACACAGAAAAAGCTTATATACCGTCGTGGTGGCAGCCATGAAATTCCGCACTTCAAAGTGTTTGTTGATCTCGCTGGCAGCAAAACCGAACCTGGAGATTCCACTGCTCGAAGAGTCTCAACACCGGTATGCTAGATTCTTCGTAAATAATTGGATCAAGAGGAAGAAGTGATGACTATCTTGGCCACGTTGAGATAAATGAAATCGGATTCAGAATTGACCATTGCAAAGTTGGTCGCGTTGGACACCTTGTTAGAAAACTCTCTGTATCCTTCAATGTGAAATTAATATCACAACCTGCAGGTACGCATAGATCAACGTCGTCTCATACCAAGAATAACAACGTCCGTACATCCCCCGCCCCCAGCTGAGTAAGCACACAACGCAAACCGAAGGTCGTCTGTCCCACACCCTTGAGAAAGTCATTCTGCCCTGATGGCCCTCATGTTCTCCTTGTCGCCTAAGTTACCCCTGTATAGTGTTCGGTGCAGATCTTGAATCGGCAGCCCACGGATGACGTCCAGCGGATTGGTACCCCCCTCTGTGGATCATAGGGTGGCAGAATACCTTGCCCGTGAAATAAATGGCCGGCAATACCATGCGTGCGAGGCAGTAGAACACAATGTTCCTGCCCATCTCTACTAAACTTGAAGGCTGATATTGTTCAAGATCAAAGGTCAGGGGAACAGATACAGCCATCACAAAGAAATGAAAATTACTTGCCTTGTCAGGCCAGCCTGGTCGAGAATGGCCACAAGCCAAAGCAAAACCACGTATCGAATACATCCTTGGACAAGTTCCTTTCCTGATTCCAGAACCTCAGCACGTTCGGTGGCTTCTTCCAGTGTCTGACCCACCACCCCGCCTTGCCATTATTCGACTAGAAGAAAAGACGTATTGGTCAATAAGCCTATCGTGATCCGAGTATCCTCGCAAAAGCACCTTGTTCTCCTCGCCCTCTAGGCATGCGAAATACGCAGGACAATGGTGACCCCACACCAGTCGACGCAAGATACACCAATCTTGAATATTGTCTAACCACCTGTACTTTCGCTGGGGCAATCTTGGGTTCCTCAGTATGAGAAGAGTAAGATAAGCCTCAGAAACCATGCAATTTGAAGGTAAATCCTACGACACCTTGATTCCGCCAACGGCATTTCGCCCACCACTGGGCTTTCAAAATGCGTCCCCGTCCCTCCACCCGTCCCGGACTCGACCCTGCTCCTCACTTCTTCATTCTCGTTCTCCCCCCAACCATCTGCATATACACCTTTTTCGTGCGCTTGGCATACACCACCTCGGCACCAGTACAGGAGACTCGCCCCTGCCCTTGCCGCGTTCATACAACCGTCACTAACCACTGCCAAAAATACAACCAAGTGTCTCAGAAACCATCTTGAGCAGAATCTGTGTCCACTTGCCCGGCTGCGCTGGGTCGACCGGAGCATGGTGAGCCCCGAAGACTGATGTACTCGTGAGTCCGCAGAACCTTGAGCGCAATGCACATCAGCACGTCAGCACACGATGCACCCAACTCGAACGTACACATAGATCATTTTCAACCCTCCATCCACCATTGTCCTCTGTGTGAAATACGCATCCGGCCTGCCGCTCGCGCCCAAGTTGCTCAACAGCTCCGATGCGGGGTTGGCCACGATGTCGCACGCGTACATGTCCGACAGGTGCTTGTTGTCGCACTGGCCCGCAAAGGTGAAAAGTCCGTGTGCGAGCGGTCAAGCACCATCGAGTGCCCGAAGCGCGGGTCACGGTGCACCCCGTTTGGAATCCCACTCCACAAAACTGAACAGACATCGCTGCGTGGTGTTGCCGATTAGAAAAGAGAAGGAATGTGTATAAGTCTCAAGTTGTTCTACAACGTGCCAGTCGTCGAAGTCTTTTGTTGATAATTGTTTGGATAAGGGATATACAATAAGCAAACATTCAATCAATCTCCCCGCTGGCAGCACAGAACCTTCTAGTTATTCTAAACGCATACAACGGCACTCACTATATTCACAGATGCTCACCACGGCAAGCAGTTAGACTGGACCGAATACATGTCAAGACCGGGCATGACTGGATGGAACGGATCGTGTGGTCAACCAAGACTAAGGCAACACATGTAGTAGTAGTACATTTAGGAACGCAGACCCGGCTCGGAAATGAAGCTAAGAAATCGAAATGGACGATGTGTGGGCGGCACCCGTCACCGGGAAAATGTCCTCAATTGGAATAAGCTGGAGGAAGGATTGTAAGCCTCGGTATGCAGCATCAGACTGTGGCCTGTCCAACAGTGGGTTCGTCCGCTCGATTATGCACGTCAGAAAGGATAAAATATCCCCATAAATGACGGTAAAGCGGGAAATGTAATCAGGGAGGGCATCATAGGCCTCGAGCCCCGCGATACCTTCTAACTCTACAGCGAGCTGCAATGTAGAATTAGCATATAAGCAATGAATAAGTAGCTATTATACTTACGGGCAGTGAAGACAAAGGCCACCGTTTGAATGGTACAGGGAACTACAGTGACATGTTCATCGCCGTCCAGCTCTTCAGGGACAATAATAGCGAAAGTGCCCACAGACTTTTTAAGACGAAGCGCATGCAGGACGATCTCCCGCACGGCTCGATTGGCGAACCAACGGACCTAGTAGAACAGGGCATGAGGAGTAATATTCAGACAAAATCAAATAAAACTTACTTGGAAGTGGGACGATTCATTGAGGAAAACGTGCCACAGGTTAAAGCCCCAGCGATCATTCCACTGGAGCCGGTCGCGGATCCATGCAACGGACGAAGCCACTGGAGATGATTCTGGCCCATGCGGGTAAGTCGGGATGATATTCCGCAGGTACAGCAGGGATGAATCTGGGTGGAGCCACTGTGGCGTCAGTAAATCCTTGATTGCCGATCGAACTTGCTTGAAGAAATTGACCGGGACTTGATCGAGTTGGTCGGATACGAGTTTGCAGAATGCGGGGTCACTGAGGGTGGTAGAAAAGATCGGCGTGAACGGATCGACGACGAGCCCACGCACTGGATTACATTAGTTCATGCTTCACAACACAAAAAAATGAACCCTACCTTTGGCCAGCACCCAGTGCGGGTTACTCCTTATCATCTGATTCCACTGCATCGTTGTGTTAATGATATCTAACGCTTGGCCGGACAGTAACGATAGAGAGGCTTGAATTGATCCAGTCAGGATCATATATGAAGTCCTCCCCATGGCTTCATCTATGAACTCTAGCCACCCTGACTGAGGGGCGTATGCTAACAGCACAAATTGCAATCGCTCTACAACAGTCTTGAGTGCATGGGTTTGAGTTGCAATCAGCGTCGAACTTACGCTCTGGGGAATACAATAGAAGGGGAAGCACGATCGGGTGCTGAATGGCTTGAACATGGATTGTAACCAAATAGCCTGGGCGCGCGCCCGTCTGCGAGTACAAAGGGGAGACGAGATGATTTGTATTTTGTGGGGTGGTCATGTTGTACGAATTCCCCGTCGGAGCTGTCACTGAAGATGAGTGAATGATGAAAAGTCTTGAAGATCACCTACTCCCAGCGCCGCCCTGAGGCCACCGAGATTGTGTATTGACTGTGAGCGAGCTCCGTACCACACCATGACCATGCATGCTACTCGATGCAAAATTGGGAGTATGAATGCCTGGCTCCATCCGGACAGCAGGACTTGTTAGAGTCAGCGATGGGAGGAGGGAAAGGAATGGGAAATATTATACGAGTGATCATCGATTGACCACCAGCCAGCAGTCCACACGCTTCAATTCTGCATTAATAAAGATCTAGATTCGAATCTCAGATCGTTCCCAGATCCAGATCAGTGAAAACTGGGGGTCTAGCGAAAAAATTAAATTATGTAATTCAGAACAAATTCGGAAGGTTACTTGTGACCAGCTGTCCAAAAGAGGGACGGGTCTACTCGAGGATGCATGCGACAGCGTACACATTGGCAGATATCTAATATATCAAGCACCTGCGCGGCACGGCGGGTGCATCACATGGGAAGGAAGAATGTAAGCTACAACATGAATAAGTAAGAAGAGAAACTACTGTAATACTATTGACAAGTACAAACACCAAAAAATCCACATGCATATACAAGTTGAGAATTCGGCATCCGACGAGAAGCATTACAGACAAGAACACGACATGGAAACCCGATTGCGAGTCGAAATAGCCAGGCAGAATGTCGACAATGAGACTGCTGATAAACCAACACCAGCGGACATGTTGCTAGCCCCATGGAAGCCACTGCTTGAGACACGAGCTGGCAGAGTCGACAATAACATTGAGACAGCAGGAAAAGTGGAATGGGGTTTATGGCGAGAGAGGGTAAAGAGCTGCTAGGCATGTGTCAGTGGCAGCAGATGAGAGCACTGGGAGCAAGGGACCCCGCCGCCACTGATAACCAAGGTGCGAATAGTGACACGATTTCAATCACACATTTGCACGGCCAATAGGAACCCGCGACGACAACGATAAGGCTGTGGATAATGAAACAGCAATAAACGAGGCCTGCGAGTCGATGGAAGCGACCTATGAAGCGTGCATTCGCAAAATCGAAAGCTCAATGCCAAGAGATCCTACGAACGCGATAGCTGAAGAACTGTGCCATATGGACACACCCGCACAACCTCTTGACAAGGTACAGCACCGTCTGTAGGGGAATGCCAAGGTGAAGGTGTCGAGACCATTTGGAGATGGTGACGAGGTGACGGGTGGTGACGACAACGAAGAATATTGACCAGTGAGGCAAGAAAAGCCCCCAGGCGGGTACCGGAGAAGTCCAGAATGAGTCAACGAACGGCAAAGATGTCGAGGTCAGACCGGATGACGGGATTCGACAAGTGAGCCGAAAGTGTCGCGAAGTGAAGCAGATGTGCAGAGGGCAATGGTGAGGTCGAAAGGAGGTGCGCCAATGCGCAGGAGGAAAGGTGGAGAGAAGTGAGACATTGTGAACGTCATCGATGACGAGCGCAAGTATGCGCAAGCAAACGACAAAGACTGACGAAAAATGGTCAGCCCATCGCAATGGTCGACGAAAAGGCACCTAGAGGTCCCTGACACCCATCTCCACGTTTCTACAACATTCCAGGCCGAGTGCAAGTCGAAATGGGCGAGGAATGGAACAACCCATGCCGGGATGTGTTCATACGCATAACTTCAGCGAGTCCAACGACAAAGTGCACACGTCAACGCGATACAGACACGAAAAAAAACGCCAGGAAAGACCTCAAGTGATGGCAAACACATCAGAATGTCAATGAGAGCACGTAGAACGATGGGTGGAGAAGAACTCACATAAAATGCCCCAGACCCATCAGATGAAGCTACTAGTGACAACAGCGTCGCAGCAAACAGATTCCCCAGCGTCCCAAAGCGATCAGATGCCGAAGCGAATGATGGCGACGGCGAATCAAGCGAACCAAGTCGAGGTACGGGCCGGCTCGAGTGGGAGAGGGAAGTTGAGACGAGATGCAGATCAGCATACAAACCTGCCGTGAGACACATGTACCTGAGGGTCGTCAGAAATCGTTGGAGGGCCCAGGACACAGAAAGAATAGATCCGTCGTCAAAATGAAGCCATCAAATCGAGCTGAAGAACTAGAAGGGCAGGAGTACAGGCAAAGGTGATGTACATCAAAGGCAAAACGCAGCTGCACATCGCTAGCAAGCAGAAAGGTCAGTCAAAATTGAACAAGGACAGGACCATGACGAACGTACCATATACACCATCCACAGCATGTCACAACCATGCCAGGCATCCTATCGGGGCCCATCAGCCGAGCCCACTCCGTCTACAACCACACAAGATGAAGTTGTGTCACGTTGCGAACTATGCCTGTTTTAGAAGTTCCACACACACTTGTTCAAGCTGTAACTCAGCGCGATTCATTCTGCCACAACGTTAACCACACCGTAAACCCCATTCCTCCAGATTCGACCGTTGGTTTGATCACTTATAGATCAAGGGAAATCTGTCAGCTCTGACTCAGCAAGGTTTGACACATTGACAAATTACTCGCAACAGGATTACATAGTAACTACTATCGCTTCCGACTCCCGAGCAGGTCGTGGTAGGCTACCACGACCAGAGATGGATACAAAGCAGAAACAACTTAGTGACTCGTGTCACTCCCCAGGACACCTCTTGAAGAGGCCTCATGTGAAACTCTTCAGCTGCCACTCAGTCGCTCATGAGTGGTACTAACTGAGATCACCTCGCAATTTCATAGTCAACCAAGTCACTTGTGGGTGTCACGAGACCTCCTTCGAGCGTTACGCAGTAGGATGCTAGCCTTCGAAACCAAGCACCTGCCCCTCATTTGTTCTATACATGTGCTTGTTAAGCTGTTCTGAAGATCTAATGTGCTGTTTTCCATCACCTCTGGGACGTGCGTGTACTTGCCTGCCCAACTGTTTTCGATGGTCTAACCCTGTCCGGCATTATTTTCCGTTTCCACCTCTTGGATATGCTATGTAGCTCAACGACCGCTTTTGATTGCCTCGCTCTCCTCGTCTCCATTATGCGGGGTTGTATATCAGGCAGTTGAATTGACCCTCTGTGTGTCATGATTTACTTCTATTCAGTGTGCTTGTTCATGACTTCAACTGACAGTCTCCTGACTCCCCCAGTGCCGTGTCCTGCCTCCACCTTCAGTCAGTTTGCGTGCTTGTCTGTCCACTGATGCCGAAGGCACAGTCAATCAAATCACTCGTTCCACTCATACACAAAGGGGAAATACTGTACATATAAGGCTGATGCGATTGAGATGGAGTGATGTATAAAAAACGATGTGGGTCATCATAAAAATTTCTACCCTTCTGTCTCGTCGGCCTGTCACCTATCATGCATATGTCATGCCAACAGAGTGAAGTAGGAATGTGTTGATGAGCTTATAACTTGCCCGCGCGTCCCCTACCAAGTGGATCAGCCTGCTTCTCGCTCGTGACGCCAGACACATCCACATGGCCCTTGAGTGGATTGACGATACCAGCTTTGATCATGTGCACATATTTGCCCTTCCTCACATCATAGCCCATTACAAAGTTTTCCGAACCGCCCTATTGACCAAGGGGCGTACCAATGATCACAAAATATTATTCGCCCACATTCGTAAAAATAGTACGTGGGGTGGTTAAGTGCGCGGAGAATAATATTGACACCGGGGTCCTGATCAAAGTTGACTGGGAATGATCTTGGTATCTAGGTCACCACCACCAGGAAGGACTTCTTCAACAGCAGCCCGTGTGACATCGAGGGCATCGTCATAGCGATCCTTGTTCTCTCCAACCTCAGCCTCACTGCTGCCACCAACCTGATAACAGCAACACCACCACTTTACTTGGGCAGCTGCTCCTGCAACTTGGTCTGGTCAAACTCATTGAGGGATTGGCAAGGAATAGCACGGATCTGTTCGCAACGCACCTAGACAACATGTATTCATCGCCATTGAGAATGATCATGTCCCCCTTCGTGGCGGTGATAGAGCTGGTGGGCCAAGGAAATAAGGCATAGCCTTTTTGAGCTTGATGTCAAGTTCGTCCGTAAACACAGCATAGCCTGTGAGGATGGCAAGGTCACCGAGGATCGTTTGCGGTTATCACCAAAGCCAGGGGCCTTGATTGCAACGACCTGAAGCTGTCCGCGAAACTTGTTGAGAATATAATCAACTAACACCTCGCTATCAATATCCTCCAGATGAATGTCTTGCAAGACCGAAATCTTCTTCTCGCTCAGCAAGATGGACGGCTTCTCGAATTCAACCTTTTGCATCTTGAAGTCCGATAATAAGTACAGCTGATGAACCCGCAGTCAAAGCGCATGTCCACTGCGATCTCAATCTTCAGTCGTGCGGCCCTCCTTCATGATGATAACGCCCTCCGTCCAACCTTTTCCATGGCCTGGGCAATCAGGTTGTCGATGTGCGTGTCACTGTTGGCAGAGATGGTCGCAACCCGGGAAATCTCTGCCATCGTCGTCACCTTTTTAGTGTTTGTAGACAGGACCTCGACGATACGGTCTATGGCCGCTTGGGACCCCGGTTCTATGAGGTTGCAACCTGCAGTGACGTTATTGAAGCCCTCCGGGTAAATAGCGCGCACCGACACGGTCGTGGTCATTGTCTCATCACCGGCAATTTCATTTGTCTTTTGCGCTAAGTCTTGAACGAGACTCCAAACAGGGATGCGTAAGTGTAGGAACGAACCTAGGAGGAAGAGGGAAGCATGTAAGATTCATCGAGCACTGAGGTTTCTCAAACTCATCCTTGAGTGTGACTGACTTGGTGACCGTGACACCGTCTGAAAATGTTGTGAGCAGATACGTGCAGAGCGTGGGTGCCAGAGGACTCACCCTAGGAGTCCTCAAGTACAACGATACGATTTCGGACCACCACACCATGGGACTACAAAGTGAGTCAAATCGATCCCACACCTCGTGCATGGAGTGGAGAAGCAAGGGAAGCAATCCAAAGCGGCGAGAAGTACTGGTGACTGCCAGGCCACGAAGTTTGTCACGTGTCACTTAGTGAGATATCACCTAATCAGTTTTAAACTTCAATAAGTAGTTCTTTTTTTTTAACCGTGAATCAGTGACTACTATGTTCTACTACCCCAGGCTATAGATTTCGTTGATAGGAGCACCATGCCAGGCGTACACTTAGTGCAGCCGAATGAGCACGGAATCGTATTCGAGCTGTTCCTTCACTCTTCTGTGGACATTCACTTATTCTCTTTCTACAGTTCTGTGGGTCTGGTGATGCACAGAATCTGGCACTGTCCACGGTCAAGTCCTCGCCCAATGGGACAGTTCATCGCAACAGCCTCTTATTGTTGCCGAACAGTCTCTTGGACGGTCAACTGTTCACAATTATATAGGACGAGGACGACTTCTTCCGCTCCCATCTCTACCCTCCCATGTTGGTTCCTCACGAGTCACTCAAGGATAACCTTAGGCTGTACTCGTGGTGGCCTCATGGAAGCCCTCAATGTGAAGTCATGCCAGTGGCATAACGTGACATGTCCTTTACAATCTGAGCAAGATCCGAATCTCAGATGTCTTTCCAGATCGGGTGCCCTCTGCACACAGCTCTGCCACCCAGATCATGGATCTCAGATCCGGACTTACAGGGTGCATTTCATGCAGAGTCAGCACTCCCCGAGTTATATCAAGGCACAGTATATATATTCCGTCATGATCAAATCTCCGCCGCTTGCTGCTTACCACTAGTCGCTGTCTGTCTGTTACATATGTCTTGCACCACGCTGCCCGATGCATACCCTTCATCAACTTTTAAAGTAGGCCCAGGGGAGCAATTGCCTGCCGTTCTTCTGAATCCGCCTTGTTCCATGCAAACAGTGTCCGTTCAGCCTTTGTCTGCAGAAGAGGGTCAACCTAAAGGACATTTTGCTTACACTGACCTATGGAGAATCTCCTATATGATGGTTTGTCATTCCTTCTCAAGAATAATGATATGCATTCTTACTGTTACATCACTAGGCCTTATCTCCTATCCCAGGTCTGTGCTTGTTAGACAATATCCTGCAGGAGTACAAAGAAGCTCTGAGGGAGAAACTCGTTCTGGCAAAGCTACTCCTCCGTATTCAACAAACGTGTGAAGAGCGTGAGACGCTTCTAGGTTACTATCTCAGCCAGGAGGACATTCAACAGGTGGTAGTTGAGAACAACCCGTTGGGAGGTTCAGATGCCACAACTATCGGCGCACAGTACCTCCATGCGGTATGCAATCAAAGTTTGCGGTCGTTTGTTGCCAGTAATGTTGTTGTGAGTCAATCTATAATAACAATAATAATGTTCTTCTGATGATCAAAAGTAACTAAGTGAATCTCGTTTTTATTGTACCACTGTGAGAGTACATTGTCCTTTGTGTTATCATTCTTCTTCGGACAGATGTATGTCATGATGAAGTAGCCTTTGACAAAGATGTACTTCACTATTTATTCCATTTTTGTTGTACGTTCTAAGCCTTATGAACTAGTACTTGAAACACTCCTTATCCCCTTAGGGAAACTTGAGAGGAGTAATGCGAACTGGAAAGAAGTGCAAGAATAGATGCTGTTCATATATTACATCTATTTTTTTCCGTTGAATCCTAAGTGATATGGTGATCTTATGTATTATCATTATCAGTTTGGGTCACAGTCAGTAACTTGACCTGGTCAATGTCAATGGTACCATTGACTACATCCACTGATAATTCTTGCATAAAAGACAAAAACCATGGCCAAATCTCAGGGAACAAAAAGACTGATGGCGGAGATGCCACAAGTGGTTCTTTGCATGTTCGACAGATCAAATTGAGTGGTATTAATGTACGAAAAATGTCGTTTACCATTTGTCGAGGTCCCTGACCACTCGAGATATTCGTCAATGCTGTCTATTTGACTAACGCACAATTGTGAGTACATTGGGGTTGTTCAAGGTGATGTAGACTCTAAGAACAGGCCCGGGCTGAAGAAGCTACAAAGTATATCAGAACACAACACAGAACGGAGGAGCCCGGGGAGGGCGCATCATCACGGTTGCGTTCCTTGTCCTCACATCGTGGGGATGAGGCGGCATGCTGTTGTACCCATCATTGCGTTTGTCGTCATTGTTGTCACTTCGTCATGGCCGGCCATTGCTTCCATGCGAGTGCCATACCATCATGAAGTTGTATGATCGTGTTGTGGTGCTAGGCAGATATGGACTCTAGGGCGGGCGGGCGAGGGTGAGTGAGTGAGGGAGACAAATGTATCAGTACTCACGCCAGAGTATAACCAATGCTATTCCTTAGGTGGGGGCCCCGTACTTACAGTATGCCATGCTTGTGACGATGCCGAGATGACCTTGGCCGCGAGAGTAGAGGCTGATAGGTTGACGATGCTGGAGACGTTGGTGGTGAGTACGATGGAGAGCATGGTGGGCGCTTATCGCCCACGCAAAAGCACGAGATTGCTTCAAATGAACTACTCAAGTAATGGTGACGAGCGAGGGCGCAGGGCGAAATCCAACTTTTCAGGTAGAAAAAGGTCAGCCCTAAACATGGGCTTCATCGGCAGCGAGCTCAACCTACACTGTGAAATTTCAAACCAGCCGCCGTTGCAGTCCAATGCACACCTCTGCTTTGTCCTGCTTCGTTCGACATTCATTATTTTTTTGCAATGGCGTTTATTTTGGATTTCGCAACACCTGCACATGCACATATGTTGATCGTTGAGGGAGTCTCTTTTTGTGATTTCGATAAATATCACAGATGGAAGAGTACATTTGGATCAGTTGTGCTGAGACTTCAACTTGTATGAATCATTTGGTGATGTCGAATTTCCTCTATTGCCATAGTGGCCGACCGGTCCTATGGACATATGGTGTTCAGTTCAGTTCTACATGTACTGGCTCTCCACGATTTTGCCCCTCAGCAATAAAACACGATATGTCTCCTTTCGCGCCGGACAGGTCATTCGGGTATTCAATCGTGATGCCATTGGATGGTAGGATGCATGGTCAGAAGGTTGGTTTTCGAGCCACTATGTCAATGCAGATGAATGCATCATCTCTCTGACTGAGGAGCAACTTTGGCCCACCAGGAGTCTCGTCTGTTAATTATCAGCTGCTTTCCGTTGATTTTGCATCGTCATTCTACCAGAGCCTCGCCAACCCTCCTGCCATGCACACCCACTGATGGGGCTCATCTCGCAAGGCTCATCGTCCTCTGGTCACCGAGGTTCTTGACCCTGATATTGCCTCATATTGCTTCCTTCTAATGGTTAATTTATTGCAGAGCTTATCCCTCTTGCAAAGGTCTCATAGCATATCTCTTTCTTAGCCATCCACTGCATGCACTGTGTCTTGCGTCCGCTTTACTCTCTCCTCCGTAGAGTGCCCGCCCTATGAGGTACTATTGCTTATGTGCCTTCGCACTCTCACCCTAGAATGAAAACAGATTGTATCGATTTTCGCTTCCTTGGCATTGCAAGCGGCAAGGGCTCAGACAGGACATGCAACGAAGACACGCGAGATGCAGACAACGAGAATATGCTCAGGCTTGGCAGTTTCTAACAGTAGCAGTATTGGACTGCTGGAGAAGGGATAATCCTTGCCTACTGACCCCGCCGTGTTAACTCATTTGCATCTCGATCGTACCTCCTGACTCGATGACGAGACTGCCTATACCACCAGAAGCTATCCATCTCTCCAGTCCCAGAGAGATCCCACATTGCACAAGCGTGAAATACCAGGTTCCAAGACAGCTTTTTGTGCAAAAAGCCTCGAGCCATCTTGACCAAGTAACTGAACGGAATTGGCCATATCGCTCTCCTGCCTCTTGCAATCCAAATGCCTGGTCCCTGTGAAGCTCTCTGGTATGCCATCATCCGCAAAAAATTTGGTGCGACGCACTTCATCGTCGACCAAGACCATGCTGACTCCGGCAAGAATTTGCAAGGACTTCTACTGCCCATATCATGAAGCTGGTCGGGAACTACAACGAACTGGAGATCGAGGTGCTGCCGTTCTAATAGATGATATGCCTGCCTTTCACGGATGAGTACCAAAGTATCGACAAGGTGTCAATGGGCGTGCAGACACTCAACACATCTGGGATTGAGCAGCACAAACGGTTCAAGACCGATGCGCCAATCCCTGATAGGTTCAGTCATGAGTGAGTTACCTCGCATCCTTCTCGCAGATCACACAGTTCTCATGTTGTTGGTGCACAGCCGTCGTCTGGAGATTGCGGGAAAGTTACCCAACACGCAACAAGTAATGCTTTGTCCTGTTCCGCACTGGTTTGCATCATTCTGGGAAGGACGCGTTAGCCAAGGCACTGCAGGTTGCATTGAACGAACAGGGTGGCTGGAGTGTCTCGCTGCTGCTTGGCGACTCCATCAGGGATGAACTGAAACCCAACTCGCTCACTCAGGAAGAATGAGAATGGCGCGGCTTTTGCAATTGAGCTGGCCTGCGCTGAGGAATCTTCCTCAATCATGATTTCAGTCCCCTTCCATGGTCGCTCAGCTAATCCGGGAGCCAAGCCTTACACCGTGCCAGGATTTCATCACAGGTCACTCGTTTCAATCTTGGAAGAGAAGATTACGGATCCCGTCCAAGCAGCG
>JBBPLX010000732.1:0-16221 GCA_038090015.1 Leccinellum albellum
AGAAAATTCATGGCAAGATCTGGCATCTAATATTTTACAGGACAATGATAACACATTACACAATTAAAATGGAATGTAAAGACATTTTAACCCTTGATAATCACGTCGAAGCCCTAGCCACCTCAGCCAAAGTGCGCTGGTTGGCCAATTGTGCAACTGATAATGATGCCACAACTTCTTGTGGATGAGGGATCTCTCGAAATATGCCAAAGACTTTCCTGTTGATAACATTAGCGTCAGGATTGGCATTTGGATTGTTGTCGTATACCTATCCCACCATAACAACAGTTCCTGAACTCGCGCCTTTGCAACTGGGCCTGGAGCAGCTTCGAAATAGTCGACGATGTTTTGATAAAATTCCTTGGCACTGAAATCGCCATCGATCAAACGCCAGCACGTCAAGGCAGACAATGCAAAGCGAAGCTATAATTCGTGCCCATCAGTAATCCGGACACATGCCTCAGTTACAACCTTAACATTACCTGGACTGCAACATATGCAATTGCTGGTGGTTTGACAGAACGCATTCCAATGAGGGATGCGATGTTCGACCGAGTACTTCTGTCAGTCGACGAGCGTGTCCGTCTGTGCATGCTCCGTGTCTCGGGATATTTACCAGCACTAACTTCTTGAGCTGAAGTAGGAGAAGTAAAGATTAATTTGAATGCCTGGAGTTCAATGCATTTAGTACGCATCCACCTCTGGAGTAAGACGGTACTACCTTCAATAGTAGTGTCGACTTGAATACACCTCTCTCGATATTGTTGGGATCATATTGGTGTCTGATGTCATAGAGGAACCTGGGCCACGACCCATCAGTTACTAAGAACTGTGGGTCACGCTCGCGAATCTTTCTCCTTATGCTAACCACCATTAGTAGTGACACAGTGAGTACCAAAAAAACCTAAATACACACTTGGCATCATCCCAGTTATACTCGATGGGACAGAGGAGGCACCCAGTAACATCGTGGTCCAAGCCACGGTCAGACTTCAAGGAAGGCGAAATGGGAGGGAGAATGGGGGCGTAATGAGCAGTAAGCCAGACCATGACTTCCTTTTTCAGGGTAGAAGCATCATCGCCATGTGCGCCGTCACCACCTTTTCGCAGCTGAAGCATATTAGAATAGCCACCATACAAGAATCAGATATTATCTTACCTCCTTGAACATCCGCTCGAGTTCGTCCAGATCACACTCTGTCAATTTCGGCTTCAACCATGGAAAAAACTCAATAAATTCTTGAAAGCTTTGGTAGACACGTTCCTGACTATGAATAATTAGCGTCATTCATAGGATGACGAAATGAAACTCACTCAGGAGAATGTGGGAATGGTCTACAATCATTGTCCAAACCTTGATCTGCAATATCTGCCTGTCAGTCATATTCGTGGATTAGGTCAATCGGGTTATCGAACAAAGCGACAACCCTCCTAAACGCGCGCCCTTTGTTGACAATGCTAGCTGAGTTCCTGGAAACAATTGGGGTAGTGAGTTCGAACACAGAGGAAACTTCGAATGCTTACAATCGCTTTGCTTCCTTGCTCGAGCGAAGCTCCTCAAGCTCATCCTCCAACTCCTGGATCCAACGTTTCACTCTGGACACGAATTCAATGCTGCCTTCGATGTTGCTATCAGATGTAGATGCAGCGGAACCACCTTGGGTGCCAGTAGATGAGACAGTCTGGAGTTGTTGTGCGGACATGAAGGGAATCACAAGTCGAACAGCAAGCAGAGAAAGTGGACGGTGGGAGTGAGTCAATGTCTGAGAAGGGCTTTTATATGGTTTGGAATGTGCTCACCGCAGGTAAGATAGCTTCTGTCTTAGCTGCCAAGAACTATAGCATGGCTGTAACGTCATCACACGACGGTACAACCTATCTGCAAAGCTACCCGAGACCCGAGGGGGGGAGGGGGGGAAGCTACCCGAGGGGGAGATGGTCCCTCCCCCATTAGCAAATGATTAACAATGGCTAGTACCACCGACCTGGGTAAGGTGCTGTACTATGTGCTGGCATGTTGCACCGTCATGATGCGCCATTGTTGTGCCAGGCAGAGGCAGAGGCAGACTCGGAGGCAGCGGATGGATGGCATGCTGTGACACACTCCATTCACTAACTTGAACACATCGATACACAAGAGGGAGGAAGTGAGTAAGCGAGTGAGGATGAGTATTACTCACTGAGTACTCAGCTGTAGTAGTAATGTACTAGCATTGACAAACTTGGTGAATTTTGAGCGACAGCATCATGTGATTCTGGTTGATTTCGAAATCCCCGACCGCTCATTTTTTCATCCCCAACACTCACTGGCACTCCCTCATCCACGACGTACTAGTAACAACCCAGTGAGCATAATAGGTAACAGTCTAGATATGGCATGGCAGTACCATGCTCGTACCCGAGTGGTACCTGTGCTAAAATTCCCTAGTGAGAGAGAGGAAGAGGACGGGGATGTGGATGAGGTGACGGCCATGGCGAGACTCCCAGTACACTGCTGCATCGTCATGTTGTCAAGGGGGGCAAGTTGCTCCGTCATCATCATGCCGGGTCTGGTGTCATTGTTACCTCATGTGAAAGCAGGCTTATAACGTAACACTCTTCCGAGTGAGATTATGTATGTTTTCCAAGCTTGGATAAGCCCCAAACAGGGTCCTTGAGATATATCAGTATTTAGGTAATTTTAAGTGCTCAATGACTGCTCATTGAGCACTTACAAAAGTCTCAATAGGCTGTGGTCAGTTCTGTGTGCCAGTGGGAGCGAGAGAGCGCATGGCATCCTCGATACAGTGAGGGAATCCACAAGGTAAGCGAAATTGTAATGATTACATCTTTTACAGGAGCTCGTAGATTCTCATTACATAACTGCCCACTGTGTAGTAGCTGCCTGTCTTTAATTTCCGGCATGCTAGTCCCTTAGACCTCCGTCTGAAAACAAGTTTAGTCGGCTTACAATCGGAGTTGGTAATGAATAGGTCAGAGTTTGAACTTTGAACTTTGTTCCCCAATGCCCAACATGCTGCCTTCTTACCACCATTGTCACCCCACTCTCACTGTCCACTCTGCACACTACATCGTTCTAGGTTTCTCAGCATATCTTGTCATTTGCGGACTCAAGGCCATGGAGTCTATAATGGATACTAGTACTTACTCATCAAGCAAACCTCGTGCCCCCAACTGGACAGATGAAGAAGTGCGTCAGATGCTCAGGCTCTTGATGGCTGAGAAATCCAAGATGACGACCACTGCGAATTTTCCTCAAACGACATGGAACGAGATGTCACGAAAACTCCTGATCAACCATAGATCGCCAGGATCAGTCCAGCGGAAGTGGGGTAGTGTATGTTGTCCTAGTAATTACATGATCTACGTCCACTGAGCCTTTTGGCAATAGTTGAAACGATTTTGGGAGGTCATCCGAGTGTATAACAAGGAATATGGATGTTATTTCCACCCGCAGTTGGGGCTGAATCTACAGAATACAGTGGAGAAGGAAGCGTGGGCCTCCTTTGCAGTGTCTTGGCCCGACTTCGTAAGATACTACTCAACTTACATGTCAGTGTCCTAATGCTGTTTCAGGCCATAGAATTGGAACCTTACAAGGACAAACCATATCTATTCTGGCATGAAATGAACGATCTTCTTCCCAACGCTGATGTGTGCGTCTCCACACTGGACTATCCTGGACACCAACAGAGAGTGGCCGACCTGAACATACGAGGCTCCTCGTCTGTTTCGACATCCCACAGTCCTGCGCAGATGTCTAGTACCTCTGGGCTTGGGCAGCAGCCACGTTCAGTACCTGATCTCCATCAGCTGGCTGAGCTCGGTCGTGGCTTCTGTTCCCCCCATCCAGACGTGTGGGTTTCAGCCACCGGTACAGCTCTCTCAGCATTAAGCAACATGTCTCCGCCCATTAATTCCTCCTCGTTCTCATCACAGACTAATAGCCAATCCCTTATATTTTCTGGTACATCATGTGTTCTGCTCCCCTCGTCTCATACGTCACTGCCTTCTCATGCCTCAAAAGGCAAACACAAGGCTACAACACCTGCCATTTCCTTAACATCATCCGCAAGCCCATCACTGGCAGCCAGCAAGCGGTCAAGAGTCTCCTATACCAGAGAGCCATCGGACAAGCCGGGTCAGGTGGCTATGTGGAACCAGATGTCCGCTGTGGTCTCACATGCTGCAGACCACCTAAGCAATATCAAGGATTGGGTGGTACCTTTAGATAACCAGCCACAAGCTGTGCTATCCGCCATTGAAGACGGCACCCAGTCGTTGAATCCACCCACATGTCAACAGGTTTTTGATTACGCATCAGCTGTCGGTGGTACCCAGCCTTTTAATCCATCGACACATCAACAGGTTCTTGATTACGCATTAGCTGCCCTCAAGCAGGACCCGGTTATTCACCCCACCATCCAAGGTTATCTTGCTGCATCATTTCTTCGTGATGGGAGGCTTTGCAAGACATACATTGACTCGTTGGCTAACACTGCATTCCGTCGTTCATTCGCCCTTGGCTGGTTTGAAATCAATTTTCCTGACAAGGCCCGCACACTTTCCATGGATCCCCCTGTCCCCGCACTCTCGCCTCTCTCTTATGATCATACTAGTGTACAACTTCTGCATGCCAAGGCTGTGACTGGTAATCAGGCTGGCACCCTTGCTGGCCCAAGCAATCCACCTTCCTTTGCCCACTATGATGTGCCTTCGTCTTTTCCCCCAGCCCACTGTACTGGTAACTACACTGATGGTGAGGGTAATCTGGGTATTGACTCTGGTTACGGGCACCCAGTTTGAGATGGACTTTGACTCGTCCGACTTTGTCAACGATTCTCTCCACTGAATGTAGCAGTTTATGTTAGTGATTTGTTTTCTTACAATCGGTGTTGTTCCACCACTGCTCGTGCATGTATTTTACTTTCAGAGCGTGCTGAATACATATTTTCTGTCGAATTCTATGATTAATCCAGGCCCATTGGGCAGCCGAGGTGCGACTTGGACTTTAGCTTCAATTTTCTCTCAAACAGATGGCACTTCGACAATGAAATCCATACTGGTCTGGATGTTGATTCTGGTTCTTTTCCTGACCTTCCAACTGATGAACATATTCTCTTGTGGGGGCGAATGCCCAAAGCTGCCTTTCAACAACCAACGATCACTCAACCGACATCGGGCAACATGTCAGATTTACCAGGCCTCTCTGCACTCCAGCATGCAAAAACATAGAGAATGCCTTGAAAGGACAAGGATCCCAGGCTACATGATGGGAATGCAAGAAAAGCATACTTCCAGCATGAAATCTGTGAGTAGTACATGGTTCCGACGCTCTCGGAGCAGGCTCCTCATTTAATAACTTGCTTGTTCAAATCAGCCACTGCCCAGCAGACCAATCACACAATCAGACTGTCCAGCAGCGTTATGCCCATCCATTTCACTGGCACCATCCCTAGACTCAGCACCGACGACTGCCCAATTCCTGAATTCCTCTATTCCTTCCCAATCTCTGAGCTCCCCTCTTCCTTCCCAATCCCAAAGCTCTGAGTTCGTTCTTCCCTCTCAATCTCCGAGTTCCTCCCTTCCTTTGATGCCTCTGCCACTTATGCAGACTGCTCAACCTCCAAGTACAAGCAACCTCCCAAGGCTGACCATTCGGTTACCAAAGTGATACCATGATGAATTTCCCCAGTCTCCTGCCCTGTTAGCAGTCTCTGTAGAAAACACGTCGGTCCGAAAAGTTATACTCCATGTCCGTAACACCATCTGTACAGCTATCAATGGTTTTGGAATCCTTCAGGAGTATCCACATCGGCCATCATATGATCCTGATGCATTTGTTGCGCCTGCGGATTTGAGTTACAAAGGACGCCAACCACCTGGACCAATAACCCCTCCTCCCGAGGAAACAGAGTCTCAACCTCCTCCCCCGTGGCCATTTCCAAATATGTCTATCTACCGACTCATGAAGTGGAGGTACTCTGGAAGTATTGTGAAATCTCAGCAGGAGCTCAACCGTCTTGTTCATGGTGTCCTCCTTGCCGAAGACTTCAAAACAGAAGATCTCTCAAATTTCAGTCTTGCCACTCAGAACTCAATTCTTGACACTCAATGTAGCAACTCAGCTCATGCTTCTGATGGTTGGCGGGAGATTGATGTGGATATTGACATTCCTACCCCTGGCCTAAATCCCTCTGGATCATATCACCAATCGTTCACGATCAGCAGTTTGATATATCGACCTCTTGTCGGTGTGATCAAGTCCGCATTCTCTGGCCCACTTGCAAAACATTTTCATCTCTTCCCATTCAAACACTTTTGGAAACATCCAGTGGATGGCACTGAAGAACGAGTTTTTAATGAGTTATACACTTCGGATGCCTGGTTGAAAGCCCACAATGACTTGCAGAAGCAACCAAACGAACCCAACTGCAAGCTCGATAAGGTCATTGCAGCAATCATGTTCTCATCGGATGCCACTACTCTGGCCATGTTCGGAACAGCTAAAGCATGGCTGCTTTATCTTTTCTTTGGAAATGTGTCCAAGTACATGCGAGCCCAGCCCTCCTCTGGTGCTTGTCATCATGTTGCATTTATACCTTTGGTGAGTGTTTAACATCTGGCAGACCACTCTGTGACTTGATCTGTGTATCAGTTACCAGATTCAATCACACACTTTCTTACCACCATTGGCCAATTTACAAAAACAGCAATCCGGCGTCTACTGACACATTGTCGGCGAGAACTCATGTATGCCATTTGGGACATTCTTTTAGACAACAAGTTTCTACATGCATACGAACATGGTATAGTGTTAAAGTGCGCTGATGGTATTTTTCGCAGGGTCTATCCTAGAATCTTCACCTATTCAGCAGATTATCCTGAGAAGTAAAGTTATGCCGTGGTCTCTATACCCATATCACTGACTTTGACTGGCATACTAGAGTTTTGCTAGCAACAATCCGTGACGGAAGTTTACATCTCTGTCCGCGATGCTTGGTCCCAAATACGAAACTTGATGACACTGGCTTTCTTCGTGACATGTGATTTCGCCTTGGCAACCTTCGAACATATTCCCTGGATAAGGTCAGGCAAGCAAGGGACTTCATATATCAGCAGGGTAGACCAGTGGATGGTGTCGCAGTACGTCGACTACTCGACTCGGCATCTCTTGTACCTACTTTGGTATGTCTACTTTCTGGTTTCTTCACAGCACTCCTCCTGATGTACTACTACTATGGGTATAGAACACATTCTCTGCAAAACTCCAGAGATTCAGCTTCAACCATTTTCTCATGCTTGTAGTAGATCTGATGCATGAGTTCGAGCTTGGGACATGGAAGGCAGTGTTCATTCATCTGATACGCGTCTTGTATGTGGTAGGACCTTCTGGACAGCTGGTTGCCGAGTTGGATGGACGGTATGTCTATTGGTGTTGTGCAGTCCATTCATACTCCCGAATATAATGCTATTCAGCTTTCGGCAGGTACCCACCTTTGGCCATGGTGTCATTCATAGGTTTTCAAACAATGCCTCGGAGATGAAAAGATTAGCCGCACACGACTTTGAAGACCTCTTGCAAGTAAGTGTCTTTAGGTCTAGATTACTAGTATTACACTCAGCCACGACAGTGTTCCGTCCCAGTCTTTGAAGGACTTTTTCCACATGCCCATGAGGGGCTAATTGCGACCGTATTGTACCGCTGTGCGGAATGGCATGCGCTTGCTAAACTCCGGATGCATACCGAGTTATCGCTTTCCCACTTGGACAAGGCTTGCCAGCAACTTGGTCATGTTTTACGGAAACTTGGTCAACAAACTGCTGAGGCATATCGCACATTTGAGCTCCCAAGGGAATATATGGCTCGTCAGCGTTGAATGCAAGCTGGAGACCCGCTCAAGAGCAAACAATGCTCTGCACCGAAGGCAAAAGGACTCAACCTGAAGACCTATGAATTCCATGCCATTGGGGATTATGGACAATCAATCGTGCAATTTGGCACTGTAGATTCCTACTCAACTCAGATCGTATGTTATCCTGCATCTTACAATTTATTACTATTATTTAATTTTCACATAGGGTGAACTGGCTCACCGCCATATAAAATCGCTATACACCCTGATGAACAAGAAGAATGCCATTCAGCAAATAACAAAGCAAGAAGTCAGATGGCAACATTTCCGGCATGTCAACAGTGACGGAAAGGAAGTCACTGGCAACGGGGATGTATTGCCTCCTTGCGACCCAGAACTTCACCACTTTATCTCTGACACACTCAGAAATCCTATGGACATATTCTCTTTCTTGCGAGAACACGAAGTGGACCCTGCAGTGAAGGTACCTCCCTCTTCCATCTTGCCCAAGTTTTGCTGTTGATCACACTATAGTCGTTTATCCAGAAGCTGAAGGACCACCTATTGTACCGTCTACTCAATCTTGATTTCGAAGCAGAGGACCATATCTTCACTGATGATCAGCGCAACAGCGTGAGAATCCTTGACAATCGTCTCTACTCCGTGGCAACTATGCAAGTCAATTATACAACATACGACGTACGCAGGGAGCAAGATATAATCAATCCGCGTACTCATAACAATGTCATGATGTTATCACGGGAAACCGAACCTGGCCATCATCCTTCATCAGCAAACTAGCCACAGTCTGGCCAGAACTGGCCAGAACTGGCCAGACAATCCAGTGTTTCCAGTGTTTCCAGAAAGGTCCCTATCTGGCCAGTTCTGGCCAGACAGGATTTTGCTGGCAAGAGCTGGCCAGAAGGATTTTCTGGAGCCCTGGGCCCTGGCAGCTACTACCAAAACCTGGCTTAAAACATTTGTCTGGAGAACTGGAGGTAACACTAGTATCTAAAGCAAACACTGGAAATGGTTGTCCAACACAACATTTGATTGCACTGGCAGTAGTGTTATATTAGATAGAGTCAATCACGACATCAATACTATATACTATTTATAATATCAATCGAGATGAACAGTGAAGCTTCGTCGACCAGCAGAACCAGTTGCACTGTCCCCCACCTTGATCACTGGATCCCTCTCACTGCATAATCAATTAGCAACAACAATTGGGCTCGAACAGATACTTACCATCCTTGCTTAGCAATATTCTTTAAAATACGCCATAGGCTTCGAAGATGGTGAGGAACATTCTCGATATTTGCAATGATATCCAGAAACTGTTCATTGACTTTGGAAAAATCATCGTGACGAAACTTGCTCGGAATGAGAGCACCAGTCGAATATTCATCTATGGCGGCAGTGAGCTAAAAATGAAGTGGGATGAGTCATTGTTATCGAGCAAAGATAATGATATAATTAACCGCAGTAGCAGCGAAGGCCAGCGCGCCAGAGGGGAGCCGATTGCTGAAAATGTGGGGGAACGAGGCGGCCAGCGACGACCTGCCAACGTAGTAACCTGTCACACAAAGTTTCCGCAAGGCTGCACTCGAAAAGTTGTCGAACTTGCCCTGATAAAATATTCATGATAAGCATACAACTGCAGCACTGGACATACCTCTTCATTGGGATCGCCGTGAATATACTTCGTTCCCTCTGTCAAATTGTTGTATAGCTGCACAACGTATTCGACTGAGGGCTGGGAGCCATCGAGTTCTCCCGGTTCCCAGTCCCAGTGCTGGGAAGCGACTTGTCGAGCTGCTTTCTTGAAGTCCGAACGAAACGTACCCAGATCATCAAAAAGCTGAATGACGGGGGAGCATTAGTGGGACTCGGAGTGGTAACAGAGAAAAACATACCAAATCGCCCATGTGATCCCGGTGTGTCCCCAAGAAGGATTCGTCTGGTTGGACACCGTCCTCTTGAAGTTCCGCAATAGCTTGAACGATAAATTCAAAGGCCTTCTTGTTCAGATACACATGCCATTCAGGGAACGTGTTGTGCACAATAGCATCCAGATGAGATAGCAACTTGGCGCGGTTGAGGACAGCTTTCCAGACCGCGTCATAGAACTTGAGCGTCGTTGGTTTGTTGCGACCGCCGGTGTGAGGCTCTGGGGTAACGGATTCCTGGATCTCCTCGTCTTCAGCGACGACTGATGGCCCTGCAGTGCCATCACGATGAGGTCCCCTTGCAAACGACATGAGACAGACAGGGTGAGGAGCACGTGGTGCACCATTACGGCGATGATGCTCGAGCAAGACATCACGAGCAGCCTCTGAGTCTGAGCTATCCGGATGCTCAGGCACCAGCCGAGAATGGGTAGCAACGATTTTGGGACGGCCACGGGAGGCAATCATGGAAGGCTTTTTAGTGACTTTTCGCTGTATAGTAGCCATTGGACTGGCTGGGCGTTTGTACGACTTTTGGTTTGAAGTGGTTGGCTGCACTTGTGCTGGTTTGGAACGAGACGGTACGCTGGAGTGTGCAGTCTTGGGGGGCATCGACCCATGTACATGTCTGTTGTCGTCCTCTGAAGATTCGGATTGGCATGGTCCTCAATTTCGAAATGTTAGCAACAAGCACGTACGAGAAAAACATATGTACCATTGACTACAGAGAATGCTTCATCCCCGCAATGCTTGCGATCTAGATCCAACTCATCGGCGGAATCCATGCTCGCATGACCAGATTACTCACTAGAGGCTACGCTAGAGCGTGCGGTCTTCGGTAGTAAAGATCTGCGGTCATGTTCGTCCTCATCCTCTGAAGATTCGGATTGGCGGGGTCCGAGTCCTCGATTTCGAAACATCAGTGACAAGCATGTAAAAAAAAATCGTATGTACCATTGACCGCAGACGGTGCTTCATCATTGCGAAGCTTGCGATCTAGATCCATCACATTGACAGAATTCGGGCTCGCACAACCAGATTACTTACTAGAGACTACGCTAGAGCATGCGGTCTTTGGCAGTAACAATCCATGGCCATGTTCGTCGCCACCCTCTGAAGATCCGGAATGGTGTGGTCTTCGATTTAGAAATGTTGGCGATAAGCGCGCAAGAGAAAAACCTACGTACCGTCAACTGCAGACGGTGCTTCATCATCGCGAACCTCAGGATCTAGATCCATCTCATCATCAGAATCCAAAACTGCATGAACGGGTATCAGCGTGCTGCGATACTGCGCAAACTACCAGTACTGACCTTGCTGACACCTGTGTTTCCTCTTGTTCTCGGTATCTGATTCGTCATTAGAGTCTCCACCCTGAGAGGTGTCAACCTTGGACGAACGGGAACCTGTAGCACCCTCGACGATATCTCCAACGTCCTCCTCACTTGTATCATCATCCCTCGCACCTGCGTCACTGGAGCAGTGACATGATGAGAGTCTACAAAATGTATATGGTGCCTGAATGAAAAGGGACATCACCTGTCTGGTCGATCGAAACCTCCGGAATTGCAACGTCGAGACAATCCCTTGAAACTTGTAGCTTGCTTCTAGAAGGTTGGGTAGGAGGTTGCCAGTTGAGCATCGTATCTTGAATCAGTTTTACGCTTAAAGAATATGAATACGTATTACCTTGTATCTATTTCCTTTCTTTTGCGACAGTTTAGAAGGAGCGAGAGGGTTCTCTGGCTGTTTGCTAAGTGCATCCCTGATTCGACACGCATCCGCGTTTTGAGGCTTCTGCAGAGATGTCTGAATGCCTTCGATGAGCTTCATTTGATGTAAGGCTCCCCCAGTTCCCCTAGAGCTACGTTTCGACCTTTGGACCTCGTCTTCATCATTAACGGAGAGGGCGTTGACCGTGATCTTCGGTTTGAGTTTTGGGGCCATGATGATGGCGGACTCCAACAAACGAGCGAGCGTGCCAGCGACAAGGAACTGAGGGATAGTTTCCATAAAATGGGAGGTCCGAATAATTACAGTATGTACCGTTCAAATGTGGTGGCTCGTGAAGAAAAATTGTGACCAGTGACTGGCATCTAATAAACTTCAAGACCTCCGCTTAGCATGCAGTGTGACACGCTGATTCCGAATTATAGCAACTTGACAGCAACAAGTATCTACAAAGTATCTATCTACGTATACACCGAAAAATCTTAGTACGGTAATTGTATGAACAAACAAATAAGTAAACGGACGAGGCTGACGAGGCATAAGTCTATGTAATTCATCATACCGCAGTCTGGATGGCAGGGCCTCGCATACGACGCATCATCCGTCTCTTCTTCGACTGCTGACCTCCACCCAAGTCCACAATCAGGCTCGAATGTTCGGCTTTGTAATAGTCCCCCTTGGTTAAGACGAATGGCTGAAGAAGGTTCTCTGGCTCATTTTGTTGTGCAAGCCGCGAGCACATACGATGGAGGATCTTGATCACCGTGTCATGATTGAGTGGATCGGTTTCGTCTTCTTCGGAACGACGTCGTTTGGTCCCGACGAGATATTCAACATCTTCATCAATCGATGAATTGCGCCCTTTGTAATCCAATTGGTCACGGACACATTTGCAAAGTGCACAAGCACATGAAGTGAGGGATTCATAGTGAGGTGCAACGTCATCCAGGTGGGTAGCAGATGACAAACAACAGTGTTTGTTGTTAGCAAGCGCATGTAGATCTTTACCAATATACCACCCCTCCAGGGCGTTGTCAGCTGAGTTACCGCTGCGAAGCTTGCTTTGCGGACCATCATAGAGTATGATGATCCAACATAAGAGATATACGAAGGATTCGAGATCGTGAGCAGGAGTGTACTGCACGGTATGATGATCACCAGCGCAAAGGACTTCAATGGCCACGAATGGCAGTGTTCCCTGATTGTATGATTAAAATTGCTCCAGTGATGACTCAGGCCAAGTCAACTCGACTCACTGTATGGTCCCCGGGCCCTATTCTGCGATTCTCATCATCATACTTAATCGCATAGTCGTAATCGATGAGCAAACCCCGCACCCTACAAGTACCATCCGGGAGTACTTCTTCGTAGATCATAGCATTGTTGATGCTGACATCTCGGTGTAATATTCTGAGTTCCCACATCTGCTTGTGAGCTGCTTGGATTAGGAAACCAACGACATAGCAGAGAGATATATTCCTTACCGATGACAAGATCAAGCAAACAGGTAGCAACCTCTAGGGGGGTTGCAGCATGTGTGATTGGACGTCCGGCGGGGGTAAGAACAAGTCGTCGGTGAATTCGACGATCACATGGTCGGTTGAAATGAGACATGAACGTTTCAGGACGACGAAGCGAAGTGGAATCAGCCTTCGCATGTCTCTGAACCGTCCAACCCTTCACCACCTTTGGAACACATTCGACATCCTTGAGCGCTTCTAGGATATCTTCCTCCAAGAACTCACGGTCTGCATTAACCCACGAATCCTTTATCACCACGACATCTTTTGGATCATTCCCCGCCGGAATCGACTTTGAAGTGAACCAGACACTTGTGGCACGACCCCGAATGACACTGCGAGAGAAACACTTGGCAAGGACAATATAGGGTTCATCATCGACATGGATGATGGGATGGAGTCGGCAGTCGAATGAGTCATCTGTCCCAAGGTGTGAAGCTTCAGCGAATGTGGCAGCGCATAGGATGCGGAGAAGTGGGAGAGGAGACTCGTGTAGGTCATACGAGCGGGAGTAAACGCCGCCAGCGCGGTCATACATACGCAGGCAATACTGGCCGTCATGGAAGGAAAGCGAGTAGCAAAATGATCTGTTGGGCTGGGCGTCGAATATCGCCAACGCTTTGCATTCGATCTGCAAGATGAGTTCGACCAATTCCTTTCTTGATGTAATTTCCACAGTCATCAGAACATCTGCCCACTCCAAATTTTTAGCGACTCCTTCCGCAGGTTTTCGCACCAGTACACTATCGGGCTTGAACTTAACTAGACTGCCCGCTAGAGGACGTGTGGCCGCTGCTGAAGACCAATATCTTGGGGAAGTTCGCACAGAAGGAGTGGGTGGAATGGAACCGGAGATGGATGAGGCGGGGGTGAAATCACAAGCTGGGTCCGTGACAAGGGATGTAGCAGAAGGAAAGGATCCCAGTGAGTCCGGAACAGACGTGGTGCCTAGAGACTCGGAAGGAGGGGATGAAGTGACAAGGGATGTGGCAGAAGAAAGGGATCCGAGTGAGTAAGGAAGGGGTGGAATGGATGAGGAGATGGATGAGGAGGGAGTGAAATCAGAAGCTGGGTCCGTGACAAGGGATGCACTGGAAGGAAGGGATCCGAGTGAGTCTGGAACAGACATGGTGCCTAGAGACTCGGAAGGAGGGGGTGTAGATGAATCCAAGATGGTTGAGGTGGGAGTAGTGGAAGGAGTGACGGCGGGAGCAAATGTGTGGGGAGGGTCATTCGAGGGCGGACCGTAAACCAGGTCACCAGTGGCAAATGATGCTGTATCAAGGTCTCTTTGTGATCCTGGATGGATGGGCGTGGCAGAAGCGGCGGAAGGAATATTCGAGGGCATGTGCGCAGTAGAGCTATCGGAATCAGGAGCTGGGTTATGGGATGATACTAAGCTGTGGTGCTCCAGAGCATCCATGACCACGGTCAGGAATGTGCTGAGCTCCTTTTCGTCGTTGTGTAGTCTTGTGCATTGGGAGCCGGCTGCCGCCTTGCGCAGTATCGACGGTAGATATTGCGAGTTCCATTCTTTGTTTGAGGGGTTGTATAGGGGCTTCCCATCTGGATCCTTCAACACGTAAAGTACTTCGGCGCTAGGGACTACTGGCAAGATGTCGTCAGGAAACCAGGAATCTGCAACAATGTCCCCCTGCCATGAAGTACTCGGGAGTTTGCTTTCATCGAAGATGCTGTTGCCTAGTTCTGAATGAAACGCCTCCTTCAAGCTTTCGCTATCGAAGGAGCTCACTTGACGAGGAATTGATGAAGTTTTCACCTTTCTAGGTGTCTCAGTGCAGAATTTTGGCCGGCGAGACATGGTAGACAGGGAGGACGTTCAATGTGAAACATGAATCAAAGTTTGTGTGCTAGTTCTACATACATAGCAACTGTTTCTTTTTATCCACAAACGTCTAAAGAATGAAAAAGATCCTTTGTCCAGTACTTGTTAAGCCAGAAACTAGAAGAAAGTTCATTTGACGATGCTTGACTAAGTCTCGAGTCTGCCTCCTGGCCAAAGCGTGGGATGATGTGAGCTGGTGAACGAATTTGGAACAATGGGATGATATCTCCCACGCGTTCCCCATTGCTCCGAAGCGCACGCTTGAGCACGTGCATTCCTGAAGGTTGATCGAACGATGTAACGGAGAAACAGTGCACATATGCAAAGAAAATATTGTGTAGGAATGGTTGTGAGTCCGTGATCGGTCTAAAGATTAGGCGGAGCTGCATGACTTCGTGATCTTTAGGAAGGCCTCATGCTTAGCACAAACGGCGCGAGAGATGAGTGACAACAACACCTACTGCGCAGACCACTGCTTGGCCAGTCCTTGTTTCCGTTGCTAGAGATAATGACACTGTCATATCAACCAAACGGCCATTTCGCAGAGGATGGAGATGCATGGAGACCTTGTGATGGGAGTAGGGTCTCCGAATCATAGCCAGAATAAAGTTGCATGCGCATCTTATACCAAATCTGTACGCGTTCGAACGGTAGCTGATAGTCTGGCGCAGCTTGTCGTCTTCTTCCGATGATATGAACCAAGTTAGGGCGATGACGAGCCAAGTAGTCTGCAATAGCCGGTCTGAAATCACGAAGTTCGTACAGCTCCGCAGCACCATCAACGGTCATACTTGTCTTTGTTGGTTTGGAGGAGAGGTGGTAGGCTGTGGTGGGTGAGGCAAACGTTCGATACGGACGAGGAGCGTTTGGGAACTTTCCAGAACTGAGAGCATGAGCCCGTTCAAAGTAATCGGTGATCTTTCGTGACTTCGGCGCGTCTTCATTATGATCTGGGATATCCGAGCCATCTGAGTCTATGCAAGAGTCAAGTTCGCACATTGACATTGCCTCTGCAAAAAGTCGACACTTCTCTTTGCAGTCCAGGTAACGACAGATTTGAGAGTCAAAAGCCTGATTGTTTCCTGATCGAGCGGGATTCTTGATGAGGTCAATGTGAGCGTGTTCCGTAACATCAGCCGACCACTGCTCCAAGACCCCCATGCTCGAGATACTTGGTGCCATCGCGAGCATCATCTTGTTACGAACCCCGTTCATTCACCTACCTTTTTCACTTATTTTCTTCTTTTCAAAGTCACGTGACCTGCTTAGTCAGCTATCACATGATCAGTCACGTGATGTCACGTGCTACTATCTTT
>JBBPLX010000733.1:0-16208 GCA_038090015.1 Leccinellum albellum
ATTATAATCACCTCCCCTCATTATACTTTGATTATAATAATAGATAAGCCCCTATAAGATCATATCAGTATTACAACAGCTGAGCTAATCTATCTGGTCATATCTACACCACCTCATTTTCCTGATGGCCAACTCCAGGCTAAAGGCGCAGTCAATTTTGGTGTTAATATATATCAATTCATTACTAACCACTTCCTCGCCACGGTGAGCTGCCTGGCGAGCTTGCACCTCCTCGTTCTCAGCTACTGGCTGTTGCTGAGAGACTGAATGCGAATGCAGTGATGATGCGACCTGCTTATGATGGAATGTAAGTTATTTATGAGACAATGGAATCGTTACCTGAACAGTATTGGGAAAATGCAGGCGTTGATGATCGACAGATGTTCTGGGAGTATCTTCCTGTGAAGCGGTATGTTGGCGGTGGGTAACTGCTTCTCCCTGGCAAAGGCGCGGCCGGTGTCTTGAAGGGGATTCGTACAGCCCACGATCATCGTCATCGTCAAATTGTGGGGGATCACCGCCCTCACCTATGAATACGGGCACGTCATCAACAATGTCGAACGGTGAACAAAATAATTACCTTCACTACCAGCACCCACACCTTGTGGACCTTGAGTGACATCATCACGAGGTGAACCTTCAAGATGCCAGCCCTGCTCACTGTTGCCATCGTCGCGGTAGTTTTCCCAGTCATCTCCAGCTGCTTTCCCATCTTCATCTCTGTCACCGTGCTCCATCGATACGTCATTACGATTGTTCATTTCTTCCTCTTCCTCTTCATCACCATCTTGATCGTTCTCGTCACTGGCACGGACACCGGTTTGTTCCACTTCTTCATCAGGGATAGGCGACAACGAACTACTGCGTCGATTGAGAACATCCCGAGTTTGATCCACAGGCCCAGGTGTCCGGCACGATGAGTCACGACGATGGCTCTCAGAAACAGGTGGTTGGAGAGAGTGGACTGGAACCAAAGGAAGCCTATGGTGCCGAGTGGAAGCGGCCATAGTGGTTGGCTTGGCTTTTGAAAGGTGGGAGGGTCGAGGGTGAGCAAAAGCGTCATTGTCCTTTGATTTGCTCTTAGGGTGATCCTGGTCCAGAGAACGTGCCTGGTTGGGCAGCAACCTCACATATGATGGGGGTGGTGGCGGACCATTGTGCATGCCAAAGCGACCAGCGGGAGCTCCCTGAAGCGGGAAGGACTGGCTGGGAGGACGAGCTATAGCAGTTTGCTGAAGGGTATCTGGGGCCGGGGTCATCGGCAATGCCTAATTGAACGTTAGACGTGATGTAATAGAACATGTTGACAATACGAACAAGTAAACTCACTTTTCGACTCTTTTTCCTTGTGGTTGGTTTCGGAGCTGGTGCAAACAAGTTGATAGGCTCGTCATCACCAAAGATAGCCGCTGGCTTGGGCTGAAACATTGACTTTTCCAAGGCAATGCCAGTCCTCTCAAGTTGATTGACATGGCCTCCTTGACCAGCGGTTGTCCACTTTGACCATCGTACAGGCAAGCCACCCTCATCGGAGTCAAGGGTGGGCGCTGTGGAAAGGGATCCTGAGGTTGGACCCCGCGTGGCTTTCGCCTTGGAAGGTCCCGGCATCTTTGACCTGGAGGAATGGGAGGCTGGGGAACAACACTCAGGTACTCGGGGGTAAATTTTAGATGGCACAGTCCTTTTAAAGGGTTTCGTACTTACCCAGTCGGCTACTTGGACCCTACATAATGCGATGGACCACGCGCTAAAATACGCGCAGTACGTATACACTTCAGCCCATTCTCAGTTGACCTAAGTGCTGTCGAACGTCTCGACATGTCTTGATACGCTAAGTGTCCACACGTCGTGGAGCTAGAGTGAGATTTAGAATAAGCTCGAAAATGAATGTAATAATACCGTACTACGAGGTCATTCAAAATCACTGAAGTTTTAATATCCATTTATGACTAAATGACATGTAATCATAAATATATGGTAACTAGAACAAGAGTAATAAGGACGCACGAGAATTTGATCTAACCCACAATTTTGAATTCAGAGAGCTCTTGTGGCGGACATGCCAGTCAGATACCAACGAGTTTGCAATTGTGACGGTCGCACACCACCCAGACAATCGTGGCCTTTGAAACTTGATGTAGGCAAAGGGCAAAAACTAGAAAACATTATGGGAATACAACACAAACGATAACAATGATCTCACCATACTTACCTGACCGATGAGAAGCTGCGCATATCGGCACTAGTAGACATGGTGCCCTTGCCCTTACCCTGCTCGCAGGTCCAATAACTGTGAAGGACGCATCAGTACAAAGTGCAACACAAGCAAAGAAAGGAAAAGATACGAACGAGGAACATTTGTCATTGAGACTTTTTGTGCTCTGGGGAAGGTGTTCACCTGCAAGAGAAGGCTGGTCAATGGACACGTCAATGGCCTCCGGCGTATGACAACAGTCAGCTGGAATGATATCAGTTAATTTGATCTCGGAACAGGTACCATTACGCTTGACCTTTGTGGGTAACTGAGCGCCTAGCTCCTCAATCATGGAGCTGACAGACTGGAGAACAACGATACCAAGGAAAATCTCCCTATTCTGAGGGTCGACCTCCACCATTTGAGAGCGCGATAGCATTGGGGCGGCATCCCCGGTGACCCATGATCCAAGACAATGGAGTGCACACGAAACTCAAGAACTAGCGCTAAACAATAATGTTAGCATAAACGAGATGCATGATATATAAAAACAATACTTACCTGAAGCAATGAATTCCACTACCCCTACTCGAGTTTGTTAGTTCCATGCAACGCTGGATTTTCTGTGTTTGGTCCGCTCCCGTCCCACTGGAAGAGCTTAATAATGTCTTGGATGATAGCCATTTCCTGGTCGACCTTCTCCCTATGATATCTTCAGCCTTGAGCTCGATCTTGACACAAGGAAGGTTAGAACGACAAAAAACGGGTTTAAAACAGGACAAACCGATGACATGCCCAGAATTGTATGTATGCGATCGATGAAAAGCTGTACATATACGGACCCGATAGATATGGCACATATGCTGTGGTTCCTCCCCATCATGAACGAAATCCTTGTACTTTCTCTTGTGCTTTGCTTCGGGAGCAATGTTGGCAGTAGGGTGCTCCTTATCCTGTGAACCGGGTTCCTTTTCGTTGGTTTCGATATGGCTGCGTCTTCGTATTCGCTTAGGGAGACAGTAACAGAAATAAAGACAATGACGAATGAGACTTACCGATCGACGATCAAATAAAAAGGACTGACTATGTGGCCCGACGCGGCCACTGTTACGACTGGCCCGGGTAGGGTCGGTCGGGGACTTGAAGGCGAAGGACTTAAGACAGAGACAAGAGTCAATACCCCAACTATGGGCTGTAAGACGACCGAGGGACGAAAGGCACTTGAGGACGGAGGGAGGCGCACGCCTAGAGGCTGAGGGTTGGGCCAAGAGCGATGATATTCGAGTAGCTCTAGCTTAGGGTTACTAGTAGTACATGGACGAGTATATATATACTGAAGGGAGAGCGTGATGAATAAGTAATGGAAGACGATGGAATCGTCTGGAATGGATAGGTCATCCGCAGTATGGATGAGTCACGAAGCTGCGGATGAGTGATACTACAGGAGAAAGTAGGAACAGAGGAATAGGATCAAAGAGGAGCGGAGAATCTAGGAGTAGTGAGTCGTGTTGAACGAGTCACATCAAGTGAGTCACGAAGAGTGAGTCACGACGAAAGGGGAAGGGTTAAAGTATAAACGGTAAACGAAGGCTAGACAGAAGGCATAGTCGAGAGCAAGAGAGAGAAGGAGTAAAGGAAAAAGAGGGGCCGATCGTAACAGCCACAACTAATTTTTATCAGCTTTGAGCGGAAGACATTGAAGGCGAGAGTGAGAGAAGGTCTGTCGGAGTTTACAACCCAGACTCAGAATGAAAACGAGATATGGGTTGACCATTGAAATATTCATCATTCATCATCACTACAAGTAACTACATTGTAAATAACCTCAGCCACCTTTCTCTGCAGCAACGTGTGAGTTGCCGCAGGTCATGTACAACTTGAGCGCGTGAGTGCCCCTGGGCAGTGTAAACTCGAGCTTGGCGGACAGGTTCTTGGTTACACGCTTGATGACGTGCAGCTGGCGAGTGCTCTGTTTCCCCGACGACAAGCCATCAGTCGGTGGAGTTCTTCACCGGGAAAGACAGTGCGATGACGATCTTGATCGTCCAGATTGGCCTCGTCAATGTGGAAAGCACGACCTTGAGAGGCAGGAACCGCTGGAGTACGCCGCTCTCATGTTGAGGTTGAGCGCAGATACATCCATCTTGTCCTCTGCAAATGTGGAAGGAGATGGGTCAGCAGTTGTGATCCGATCGGCAGTCCTTGCACGTCTGCTGGCACATCAACATGCACTCGTCCATGATGGGTTAGTCAACGTATCGGTGTTCCTTGCCCTGGAAGAACTGGACGCCTTGTAACTTGCTACTGGTAGACTCCACGCTGTACCCTGATTGAGTTAGTTCAGTTTAACACATTCACAGGAAAGACATATTTCTGAGGCTACTGGGACTTGAATAGCGCCAATTAAACGTTCGACGGTGTGATCTTGTCCTGTTTACCTAGTGCCTTGTAGAGATAATCAATACCATCTTTGAGACACTCGACGAGTCCCTAGTCGCTGTGTGGTCAATGCACGAATCCGCTTCCTCGATATTAAGGAACCAATCGGGGTTATTGTCGGTAGCGCAGTGAAGCAAAGATCTCACCTAGACGGCATTGGCAACATAGCGCAAAGATTATAACGGACTTCGTGGATGCTTACCTCGGCGAAAAAAAATGAAGAGGGCATGCGACAATGTGCCTATCCGCTCCCCGAGATCTCGGGTGATCGCGAGCGTATAGAGGGCTCGAAGGCTTGCATCTGGAACTTGCTGAACGTCTGGATCGTGTTCGAGTAGATTGCCTCAGATCCAACTTCTCGACCCAGCCTGAGATCTGATTCAGAGAGAATGCATTATTATTATTGGCTGTACTTGTGCCTGTAGTCTGGGAACGAGGATCATGATAGTTTGCAATCGCGTGGAAATAAACATCCACCATTTGATGACCTAAACGAGTGATAACCCTTCATCACATGCGTGATAAAAGACCATTTAGAGACGTACCTCGGGCTCGAAATGTGGTAACTGCTTCAACAGTGAATCCGTCTCACATCACCTGCATGCACATCTACAACAGATCCACGTCTCTGAGTGCGTTCAGCCGCGTATTCGGTGACATAACGTCCACGCAGTCCGAGAGTAAGTTCAACGCCTTCTCCAGGATGAGCACCTGGTCGGCAGCGACATCGGGCAGCAGCTGGAAAATGCACTTGCAGAGGGAGGAATGTCTTGACATGCAGTACCTCGAAATCGGCCTTCTCGAGCTGGACAGGTAGACGCTCGCAAATCTGACAGAGGATGACATCTTCATGGTAGCGAATCGGGATAACCTCGAACTCGGCAGACGATGAGATGACTTCCAGCAAGTCTTTGAGTTTTGTGCGCTCCCCCAACGAAAGTGTGTAGACCTCGATGGTGACATCTACAGAGACCGTTAGCGATAAGTTGCAAACCAACGCAATATGATCTCCTACAGGAAATATTGTAGTATGTGGCTATCGTGCCGAGGTTGAGCGTAGGTATATCCACCTCGTCCTCTGTAAATGCATTGATCAGTCAGATAGATGAGCCATGCCACATGTATCAACTCACTATTCGCAATACATTTCGAGTTCACGTGTCCTGCAACGTGTTCTCGACCAGTTCCGACAAGTGATTCGACAATGCTTGATGGCTGACATTGTGCAGATTGTAATGGTTGGGGTTCTGCGTCATCCCGCGGTAAAAGTACGACCACGTCAATATATTCTGTAAGGAGTCCACCGCCCGTGAACATCACCGCATGCAACACAATTGCAAAAGTAGCACTCACCATCGCGTCTTGCTTATTTTCGATTGTCTTCACTGCGATCTCGGCCAAGAAATAATCATGAAGAAGATGCCTCAGCAGGTGTGACTCGATCGGCAGCCCCTCTGACAAGAACTTTGTGAGAAAGTCCTTGCGTATCTTCTGGCACATCAGCACGCACCGACTGCGTTCATCCTCCCTCGGACGACACGCGCTACCTCTAATTTGCAGCACGTCCATGACGGGGTTGTATCGGTGTTCCTTGCCTTCGAAGAACTGGACGCCCATGATGATGACCATGTAACTTGCTACCAGCAGACTCCATGCCATATCCCAATCACTCGCTCTCGAGTTATTCTGATTTAAGACAACTCACAGAGGGGCGTACCTTTGAAGCAACCAGGACTTGAATTGCACCGGACTCGAACAAGTATTTTATCTGGTGCCTTGTGGTAATACCCGATACCGTGCTTGAGGCACTCGGCGAGTCCCTGGTTACTGATGTGATAAATGTGCAGCTGCAAGTCCGCTTCGTCGATATTAAGGAACCGATCGGGATCGTTGTCAGCAGCACGGTCCAGCGAAAGATTGTCTACGGTGAGATGGCATTGACGCTGGAACGAAACAAAGATTATGACAGGCCTCGTCGGAGCACACTCCACGATAGCAAGGTATGCCGGCTTGGACATGGTGATCATCAAAGGGGGGTAGTGGGCGATAGCTTTGAAGGTGGATGTCCATATCAAGTGGTCGCGAACTGGACGAAGAGTGAGCGACCTACAGACCAGCCCCCACAGACACGCTTACCTCGGCGAAAAATTAATGACATGCGCAACAACGCGGGTCTTGATCTCTGTCTGCACGGATACATACCGTGTCTCAGAGATGATTACTTCATATGTCGGGCCAACTTCTCTGCCGACGACCTGAATTTCATCCGCAACAAGGAGGGCGATCATCTGCACATTCTTTCTCTGACGCCACTTGTGCGATAGAATATCCCACTATCGAAACAAATAAGTCATGAACAAGTGTGAATACTTTGCCTAACTCACTCAGCTGGGCATACACACGATGACGTCGCCTTTCTCCAGCAAGCAGAAGTCCACGCTCGTCTCCCTCGTCAGGCTCACGATCTCCTTCCCGCCTTGCACATCCTTGAACTTGCGACGCCACTCTGCCTCCTGATACGGCTCAATGCAGACAGCCCTCGAGTTGTCCCGTTTGTTCCATAGTTTGAGTAACGCAAATTCGGCGCAGATCGTCTTTCCAGTCCTTGTTGGTGCACTAACGAAGATGTTTTCATCAAACATAGGATGGGCTTGGAAGGCTTGTGTCCGGATCTTGTTAAATGTTTGGATCACGTTCAAGTACATTACCTCAAACTCCTTGTTGTGCAATGCAGAGAGTGTGGCAAAGGCTGGGGGTTGAGGAGAGTGTCAGAGGTGTGAACTCCTCGGGGAGAATAAGGTGCTTGAATGAAATAAGAAGCCTTGTCTCTGCGTGCAACCACCTATCCAACAGAGATGTAGTAGCTGGGAGGTACTGGCTCGAACATTGGGACTGTGATTGTGACGCTGTGCTCGTCTTCCGCATACCGCTGACGGAGGATGAACGAATCGTGGAGGAGGATGATTACGCCATCAACACCCTCCACCAGAGTGAAGAAGGTTTCGGCACCGCCGTGGATCTTCTCGTCCCAGAGGAAGGATGGATAAATCAGATCCGGAGGGAACGTGTGATGGAGTTGTACTTGCGCCTTAGTCTGGAACGGGGGTCACGACGGCTCGCAATCGTGTGAAGATAAACGCTCACTGATTATACCACGCAAGTCCAGACCAAGGCCAATGATCGCCGTCGAAGTGTGAGGTCGACGCTCCGCGTCTGCCTATGAACGGGAGACGAAACCAGCCAACGAGTCAGATCCTCATTAGCACTCCCCAGTGGTGGCGGACACCGGTTGAATTTCATCCACGATGAGGAGGGCGATCGTCTGCATGCTCTTCCTCTGATGCCACCTACGCGATAGAATGTCCCATTGTCAAAACATATAAGTCATGAACAAGTATAAATACGTTCCCTTTGTCCACTCACTTGGCTAGGCGTACACACGATGATGTCGCCCTTCTCCAGTAAGCAAAGGTCCGCACTCGTCTCCCCCGTCAGGTTCATAATCTCCTTTCCACCTTGCACATCCATGAACTTGCGGTGCCACTCCGTAACATGTTGGTCTACCATCTCCTGATACGGCTCAATGCAGACAGCTCTCAAGTTGTCCCGTTTGTTTCATAGCTTGAGAAACGCGAATTACAGCATATATCGTCTTTCCACTCCCTGTTGGTGCACCGATGAATACATTTTCATCAGACATGTAGAGGGCTTGGAAGACTTGCGCCTGAATCTTGTTGAATGTTTGGATCGTGTTCGAGTACATTGCTTCGAATTCCTTGTTGTGCAATGCGGAGAGCGGCCAAGGCTGGAAGTTGAAGAGGGGTGCCGGAGGTGGAAACTTCCCGGGGAGAATAAGGTGCTTAAACGAAATGGAAAGCCTTGTCTCCGCGTGCAACTACCCATCCGACACGACGGAGATGTAGTAGTTGGGAGGTACTGGCTCCAACATTGGGACCATGATTGTGACATTGTGCTCATCTTCCGCATACCACTGACAAAGGACGAAGGAATCGTGGAAGAGGATGATCTTGTCATCAACATTCTCCACCAGAATGAGGTTTCGGCACTGGCATGCATCTTCTCATCCCAGCGGAAATCGGGAAGGATGGACAAATCGATCCGGAGGAGGGGACACGTGATGGGTTGTACTTGCGCCCGTAGTCTGGGAATGGGGGTCACGACAGCTTGCAATCGCGCGAAGATAACGCTTACTGAAGTTTTGGGAAGTTATGGACGAGTCAGTGAACAAGGTGGCTGGTGTTGGGTATGCCGATGAGCTCTCCAAGCTCGGGCAGATTCAAATCAAAGTAACGGTACTATGGCTAAGAATCGCGTCAGCACGTCCTTCACCAACATCTTGTATACGCACGAATTGTTTGCCTTCAGCTTTCCTAATGACTTCCTGAGGTACGCCCTTGAACTGACAGAGGGGTGTCATCGATCCCCACCTGGTTCGATTAGATAAGTATGAGTGACGTTGAGCACAAAAACATACAGTTACATCCGTCGTTCTACCGTATCTTGCACAACCCCAGACACGAGCCGGCACAGCCCACCCTTGCTTCAGACAAATCTCAAACATGGCACGAAGAATACGTCCAGCTGACTGTTGCATGAACACCATGTCCGCAACTAATGCAAATCCTAAACAAAGATAAACACATGGTTACGAGTTGGAGAGGACGAGAATGAGGTTCAAAAGAGACACACCTTCGAGCTTCAGCTGGGATATATATGTCTGTAGAAGTACATTGATTTTAGCCGCAGGCTCGTCGATGCTCTCCTTGACAGGAATAGGCACGCGTTCCAACAACTTCGCAAGCTCGAGCTTCTCGTCTTGTCGTACCTTCAAAGTTGCTGTGAGTGGGGTAATCAAATTGAACGATTTACAAATTACTTACAGGAAGCAACTTGAATTCATTTGAGAGCGCAAAGACTCGGAACAATTCCAGCGTTGACATTGTAGGCCGCAGGTGTTGATCGTATGTTGCCATCGAGTCGTGAGTCACATAGTAATGTGATGCGATACGACCGAGTTCCATGCTCTGGAATCGACCAGAAGACCATTTTTGTACTTGATAAGGTGACACTTCTTGAGGAGCGTTGCCGCTGAATGAACAATATCGGCGCACTTTTGAATCAATCTGTCGTCGTCCTCCTGGTAGTCGACTCCGACACCGTATAGCCCAGGGGACTTGAGCATGCGCACATACCTGAAGACGTTGGTCAGAGAACCGTCCCTAATCAAGAGAAGAACACTCACAGATATGTATACCCTAACCACTGCACCGCTTCGTCGCGATTCCTAACCATCCCAAGTATGATTTCTGCATTCAGATTATTCGCCAACTTGGAGACGAACTGCGACTCGATTGGCAATTGCTGGTTCAAGAGCGAGAGGTAATACTGGAGCTCCGAGTGATTCATGATGATAATTCCTTCGCCATACATGTCGTATTGCAGTCGTCCGGCACGTCCGAGCATCTGGAGGAGCCAGGAGGACATCTTGAGAAGATAATTTGACCCGTCGACCCTTCTTGGGATTGTAAATCTGCGTCCTCCCTTTGATAATGACAGTATGGGCTGGAAGGTTGACACCCCACGCGAGAGCTGCCGTCCACACCAAAACCTGCACTGAACTGTCGGCAAAAAGTTCCTCCACCAGAGTCCTGTCCTCTCTCGACATCCCTGCGTGATAGATCGCAAATCCGAAAGGTAGCAGGTCTCTCGAATTGCTATCCTTGACGTTCCAGGCTTCCTCTGTCAGAATCTCCCGAATGGCTGAGTCAGGTCGCACGAACTGCGTGATCGACTCCTTTTCGATGGCCATGTTGCGTATGAAGCAAGGGGTCTTGGCGGTTTCCTTGCGGGAATGGACAAAGACGAGAGTCAGGTTTTTTCCTGCTTGATCAAGGAGCTTCTCGTAGTAGACTTCGTTCATGACCTGGAATCGTTTGATAGCCTTCTTCTCGGTAACTCCAATGAATTTTTGTTGAAGTCCACACGGACAGTAGGAGGAGTCGAAATAAAAGAGTCCTTTCGACTCATCCACGTAGAGGAAAGTTGCGATGTCCTGGTAATTCAGTAACGTTGTGGATAGCCCAATGAGTCGAACATAGTCACCCATCTGCTCCATCCTCCGGATTTTTCGCGTGACAACACTTTCCAAGATGGGACTGCACTCATCGTGCAACAGATGGATCTCGTCGATAATCACGAGGCGGACGAGGTTCGTGTGAGTCAGTGTGACTGGTATCCGTGCCCTCGCGAGTGATGGCGTCCCACTTTCCTGGCGTCGTCACGATGATCTGGGTTTCGGAGATTTGCTGCTTCGTCATTTGAGAATTGTCGGTCAGCTCGCCGACTTTGATGCTAAACGCGGAGGTAAGACGCGAAGTAAAGACGGGTCGAAACGGAAACTAACTAAGGAGCGTGGTGAGGAAATGGTAAGAATGCGGTCGGTCGGTTCGATGGGTTGCGGGCAGGCCAGAAAGTCATTGAGTCGACAATGCTGTCACAGGACACACTCAAAGCGATAAGACAAGGGTTGACACATCATCGATTCTCACAGATGGCAAATTCAAGATAAAGAACCTATGTGGTACTGCTAATTTGACACTGTGTAAAAAAAATCCTTGTCAAAGTATTTATTCAAGTAAAATGACTGTGAACCGTGGTTACTATTCGCAGAAGTCAAACGGACATCAGCAACGCGTCCAAACCGAGGAACAACATGGGCATAAGATCGTATCTGATCTAATGGAAACACCTGGGAGACAGGAGAACCATTAGCACGAACTGCACGTTTAAGTACATGCAATCCAGTCGAATGTTCGATGGTTTTGGCTGACTTGGGAACAATGTCAAACCGGTGAACATACACAAGTGCACGCTCCACCCAAGAAGCTTCTATATGAGATCTTCGGGGGGTGATTGGAGCCATGATGAGATGAACTTCAGCAATTGCGTGACCTTTGATAGGATATCAGTCATAATTGTTGAAACGGTGACTTTCGGACTCTGTTTCACAGCCACTGCTTCTAGACCATGTCATGTGTCTTGATAGACCATGTCACATGATCTGTTATAAGAACGTTCTAGATGTTTCTTTATAGAACATTCTACGAACTTCTTCTTATCTTTTATACTATTCTTATCGTCTCTCTGATTGGTTTAGATAAGAGATAAATATGCTATTCGTCAGTTAAAGCATAGCCTTTACTGCGGATGACTGATACACTTACTAATGCTCCATAAGCACTTACTAATCAGTCTATGGAACATTCTATACGTACATAAGTACATACAGTGTTATCAGTATAAAAGCGGTTTATCACCGCTCTGCTTAATACAAGCTGGTTATCTATCTTATCAGATCAGATCAAGCTCGCTTAGCTCTCAATCTCTTGAAAGCTCGCTCCCTAGTAAGTCTTCTACTAGAGAAATACTTCCATTACTTGTTGTTGGTTACCCTTGGCCTTTGCACCTTAGAAGGTCACACTTCTAAATAGGCCCGTGCTTGTAATACGTATTCGGTATCACCTCGCTAGACAGGCCCATGTGTATAGAACGGGATTCAAATCATTCTCAGTTGATGGGCCCATACGTATACTACATGTTCGGCGTCACCCTAGGTAGATAGGCCTGTGTGCTTTACACGTATTTAGTGTCACCCTCGGTAGATAGGCCCGTATGTACAACACGTATTTTGTGTTGCTCTCGGTACATAGGCCCGTGCTTGTAATACGTGCTCGGTATCACCTCACTAGACAGCCCCATGTGTGTTAAACGGGATTCAAATCATTCTCAGTAGATGGGCCCATACGTATACTACGTGTTCGGCGTCACCCTTGGTAGATAGGCCTGTGTGCTTTACACGTATTCGGTGTCACTCTCGGGAGATAGGCCCATACATGTACTACGTGTTCGGCGTCACCCTAGGTAGATAGGCCTGTGTGCTTTACACGTATTCAGTGTCACCCTCAGTAGATAGGCCCGTATGTACAACACGCATTTTGTGTTGCTCTCGGTACATAGGCCCGTGCTTGTAATACGTGCTCGGTATCACCTCGCTAGACAGCCCCATGTGTGTTAAACGGGATTCAAATCATTCTCGGTAGATGGGCCCATACATATACTATGTGTTCGGCATCACCCTAGGTAGATAGGCCTGTGTGCTTTACACGTATTCGGTGTCACTCTCGGGAGATAGGCCCATACGTGTACTACGTGTTTGGTGTCACCCTTGGTAGATAGGCCCATATGTATAACACGTATTTTGTTTTACTATTGGTACATAGGCCCGTGCTTGTAATACGTGTTTGGTATCACTTCGCTTCACAGGCCCATGCGTATAGAAGGGCATTCATATCATTCTCGGTAGATGGGCCCATGCGTATCCTACGTGTTCGGCATCACCCTAGGTAAATAGGCCTTTGTGCTTTACAGGTACTCCGTGTCACCCTCGGTAGATAAGCCCATATGTATACTACGTGTTCGGTGTCACCCTTGGTAGATAGGCCCGTAGGTATAACACGTATTTGTTGTTGCTATCGGCTCATAGGCCCATGCTTGTAATACGTTTTCGGTATCACCTCGCTAGACAGGCCCATGTGTATAGAACGGGGTTCCAATCATTCTCAGTAAATGGGCCCATATGTATACTACGCGTTCGGTGTCCTCCTAGGTAGATAGGCCTGTGTGCTTTACAGGTACTCAGTGTCACCATCGGCAGATAGGCCTGTATGTATAACATGTATTTTGTGTTGCTATCGGTACATAGGCCCATGCTTGTAATACGTGTTCGGTATCACCTCACTAGACAGGCCCATGTGTATAGAATGGGATTCAAATCATTTTAGATAGATGGGCCCATACGTATACTACGTGTTCGGCGTCACCCTAGGTAGATAGGCCTGTGTGCTTTACACATATTCGGTGTCACTCTCAGGAGATGGGCCCATACGTGTACTATGTGTTCGGTGTCACCCTTGGTTGATAGGCCCATATGTATAACACGTATTTGTGTCGTTATCGGTACATAGGCCCGTGCTTGTAATACGTTTTCGGTATCACCTCGCTAGACAGGCCCATGTGTATAGAACGGGGTTCCAATCATTCTCGGTAGATGGGCCCATATGTATACTACGCGTTCGGTGTCCTCCTAGGTAGATAGGCCTGTGTGCTTTACAGGTACTCGGTGTCACCCTTGGTAGATAGGCCCGTACGTATACTACGTGTTTGGTGTCACCTTTGAGTGATCGGCCCGTGTGCGTAACACGTATTCGGTGTCACTTCTGGTAGACAGGCCCATGTGTATAGAATGTGATTCAAATCATTCTCAGTGGAAGGGCCCATACGTGTGCTGCATATTCGGTGTCAGTCTGCCTACATAGGCCTGTGCTTGTAATACGGATTTGGTATCACCTTGCTAGACAGGCCCATGTGTATAGAACGGCATTCAAATCATTCTCGGTGCAGGGGCCCATATGTATACTACATGGTCGGTGTCACTCTTAGTAGATAGGCCCATGCTTTTAATACCTGTTGGGTATCACCAGAGTTGACAGGCCCATATGTATTCTACAGTGATCCCCCTATGCGGGCCTACTCATTATTCACGCTCACAATATCCTCGGGCCCGCCATGGGGCCATACATTATATTCGACCATTTTGCAAGCAGGTTGTGCGTGATGTATTGCGAAATGTTACCCCATGGGCTCCCCCTGCAGAATGCTAAACCTTGCTGACAGTGCGCTGTTGTAGTTTTGCGGTGCAATCTTGTCATTCCCAAGCATATCCTTGTGGTTATTAACTGCTGGAACCAACGTGCGTCACGGCGCACAGTGTATAACGTTGTCCTATACATAAACTTCAAGATCTTTCTCTAGCCCGGGGGCCGATCATATGAGCAGAGTCTGCCTGGCACATTGTCAGGGAATTCCCTCGGTTTAAAAGGAACATTGTTATGAAACGGTTTCCTTTAATATTATTGCATTTAAATCCCTCGCAACACAACATACCGAGCCATTGAAGTGATCAAACTTGAGGTGCGTGGTGGCAAGCCATAGTAGGCATTATGTGGTTTTGCACTGCACGTATTTACTCGGTCGACAGCTTGAACAGGCGTAAAGATCATCCCGTAGCAAACTCCTGCCTTGTGAAAGAAGCCATTCGATGATCTACATCCGATGGATCATCCGTTCATGTGTTACACACCCAAATCATTCCAATGCTTACACTTTTCCGCACCTAAGGTGTATGTTGGTCTGCCAGAGAATGCTGAAACTAATGATGGGCCCATAGTCGGCGAGACAAGCGAAGAGGTCCAGGAACTATCAACAAAGATGTTAGCGGACATCGCCGAGTCTCTCGTCAGTGGTGTGTACTCACGGCAGGCTCGAGCTTGGCGGCGTGTCGTGGGCCAAACTACTCGATCTGGGGCTTGAATGGAATACCCTCCTGGATTGCGTTGCGATGGCACTATCCCGCACCGAGCATACCAATGATATACTGATGCAGCTTGCCAACTTAGAATGTGTGGTCGGATTCACACTCCGATGAAAGCTACGATTTATCAAGCCCCCACATACGCAAGCTACTTACCAGTATGACGGTGACATACGAATTCATGGGATCCCTTGGGGTCGCTGCCAATTTTTATACAAATTCTCGGGAAAGAACTATGCATGTCCACATTCGTAAGGCCGCGGTCGTGAATACCTGCCTCCACACCTCCCTTGATGCCGACGCGAGCATATTCGGGCCTGACCCACACGGCAGGATCATGATGCAGCCAAGGACAACTCCAGTACTCGAGTTGAGCCCAAGGTTGCCCCTGAGGATTAGAAGCCCACCTTCCATTGGTATGCCAAGATCAGTGTGAGATCGAGGTTGCGATGACGATAGGTGGGGCATTTCCCTCGATGGCGCTCATGTGGCTGGAGCCAACGTCGCAGCCATTTAGTGACATGGGGTTGAGAGTATCGTTATGGCGATGTATCTCAACTGAGAGGGAGATATGGGTGCTGTCAGGCGGTTCCCCGAGCATTGGAACAATCGATAGGATTTGGCTCGTGTCTACTCTCTTTGGCTATGGTGATAGTTGCTGTCCTTGCTCCGCCTTCTGTGTTGTTTCCAGTCTTCAAAGGCATGACTCGGAGCGTGGAACAGTAAATGTCGTGCATGTTCCCTGCGATGTGCGTCTTAATTTATATGCAGAACCTCCACTTTCTACCCCTGTGCTTTGTACTATATCGAGTCCATTTCAAAAAGTCGCATATCTGACTTTTTGCGCACCCTGGGCAGGAGCCCGTACTGACGCTTACCAAATTGGGTTTCCCATTACTCAACGACTCCAATTTCAACATTTAACTTTCCGCAAGTCCAACATCCGATGCTCTGCTGCCCCAGCTGTGGCAAGGTCCTTTCTTCCGACAATGCGGTCATGCGCCATATGAACCAGCCAACCTCTCGCTGTTTTGGCTGGGTCGACAATCTGGTACAAATAGGCGAACTTCTCGAACAAGAAACCGAAGAAGAAAACACTCGGAACAGACCACGCTCACCCCAGTT
>JBBPLX010000734.1:0-16202 GCA_038090015.1 Leccinellum albellum
CCGAGGCCACCGTGCGCGGACGTCCGTTGCACATCTACGGGAGCCCACATACCCCCAAACACGGGTCATGGTCGTTTCAGTATCCCCGCGTGTCTCCCCGTTCTTACTCCCGCGCAGACCAAGTCGCTCAACAAGCCACAGAGATATGGAATTCCATCCCTGCTCTGACGGACATTGTCATAACGCATGGCCCTCCATTCTCCCACCTCGATCTTAGTAGAACAGGTTGCTATGCGCTCTTGGCCGCGCTGTGGCGCGTTCGACCGAGCTTGCACGTATTCGGGCACATACATGCCGCGAGGGGCATTGAGTGTGTTGCTTGGAACGCGGCACAGGCACAGTACGAGAACATATGTGCCGGAAAGGCTGGGTGGGTTGGTTTGGTGAAGTTAGTTTGGTGTGTGGCTCTTGAGAAACTGAGGACGCGCTTGTGGAGGATGAATAGGAGTACGAAGCACACAATTCTAGTGAACGCCGCGGCCGTTGGGGGTGTGCGAGATGACGAAAGGAAAGGCGCAGTCGTGATAGAGGTGTAGTCTCCAGCTGAGGTACGCTTTACCCCTCACAACGTGAAATAGGCTACTAAGACAATTCCACTTTGACAGGGCTCTCCAAGTGAAGACCTGGACTTTTTTTACCCTTCCATTTACTCTTTAGTGATGGTTTTTTTCGCCCTTGGTTGTCCTACGTAACAGAACTGACACTTATGTGCTCAGTTATAAGTTGAACCAGTCAGCAATATTTGTATCTGGGTTCATCAACCGCGTGTCTCATCGGAGAGATCAATTTGGCGCTTGGACATGGCCGCATCAGAGTCGATCCAGGATGAAGTAGTATGTGTCAGATGTCAAGCTTTCAAGACCGCAACGAGCAGGAAGTTCAGGTATAAACTCTGTCTGACTCTCGTGAGTCGATCCCTCAAATTTCCGACTGCTAGTTATAGGTCCGTTTACGAAATATGGCGGTGTGGCGAGCTTCCGTGCTATATCGAGGTTTCCATTGCTGACGGACGAAGCCTTGATCATCCACAGTGGTTCTGTGCACCCTCGAAGGGGACAATTCTTTCTCCTGAGCTTGTCGTCTACTGTTGCTGTTTATTACCTGTGTCCGCAGCATCCTTCCACAGCGGAACTGCAGATGGAAATTTCGAACAGTACAATGAGGCAGTCCTCAAGCCAGTTTTGTCCTACCCCGAGTACGGAGAAGAGAACACACGCAGAGATGTTCTCGAACGGTATGTAATACTATCGTCCTCAATCTACCAACCGACGTGGATAAAAGGAACCTATGAGGACAAAGGCACGCCAGACCCGCGGAGCCACCGGACAGCCCGATGCAATACTTCCGCAGCCTCCGTGCTGTCAGGAACCTTGAAGAGATGCCCTGGTCTCAGCAGCCAGGTGTACAGATTCTCCTGACAAATTCTCGTCTCCCAGTGCCATCTGACAGGCTGAAAGAAACGCAAAACCGCCTTGAGGGTGCGATAATCGGATGGTGTCTGAGAGTGTCAAGCGACGGTGGTACGCGAGGCAAAACCCACTGTCGAGGGGGTTATTGAGATCTTACACGCTGTGACACGCGAAATGGACCTGGTCGGCGTTTGCCATCTTCTCCACGACATCTTCGATCACGCCATGGGAGTCCTGTATTGCAACAGGTCCATACTTGGCCAAGAGTGATTTTATGCAATCAATCTCTTCCAGGACGCACGGCAGCCTCATCTGCCCGTCCTCTAGTGGCTGAGGGATAAGAAGGAGGCAAATAATAGATGAGAGACCATTCGAGACTTCTTCCGAGCTGATGGTAAGATATCGCTGAGTTTTGATATGTAGGAGGACATAACAAAGTCTGAAAGCCTTTCGCCCACCCGTGCTGAACGTAGAGACCGGTGACATATATGGGCAGAAAGCTAGATGGTCCAGTCGGGCACCAAAAGACATAGGTTGTATCCTCCATCCCAGATGGAGGAATCTAAGAATACACTAAATTCAGTCAGCAAAAATGAAAGCTATCATCGAAAAAGGGCACACACCGAGAAGCCGAGTGCCTCCAGAACAGGTCTGAGGACCCTCTTGCAAGAATCCACCGCAGCCGGTCTTCAGAAGAATATCCCTCTATACTCGTGCGCGTTCCCTGTCATAGTCTTCAACATAATGTAAAGTCGAGGACTACGAGGAGATGTCAAGGTGTGTGTATGTAGACAAAGAAGTTACTCACCTGGAAGGTGTTTATTCCAACGATGGGACACCCCTCCTACCGTAATCTTGTATTGACGGAGCAATTCTCAGTTTCCTGGTCTTGGAAGCTATCTGATGACACTAGCAAATATTCGGCAAAGTAAGACGCACAAGAGGATCTCTTCATCCCATCCTACGGTATCCTTCGCTGTTGACACGGATCTGTTCGATGTTTGTATGATCCCTTCCATTGACTTCTACAATAACACGGAAGCCTGCTGGCACCTGACGGAGGCTGCACGTAATATTCGTGGCGCGTATGACTGAATAGTTATATTTGCGATGTCTTCAGGGATGCCAGTGCGAAACTGGAGACATGTTCGCACTTATTGGTACGTGGTGAACGCGAATCCAAAAGATGAGGTGGTGGAGAAGTCTGAGAGTACGTAACCTGCCCCGCCTCAGGAAACCTCTGCTTCCCGCTGGGGACATTCTCATTCAAAATCTTCGTCGCTGGCAACCACAGTGACGCCGACCCAGAAACACGCCCCCTCATCAGATTCGTACCCATCGCTTACTTACCTCGAAATCTCGTTCATCGAGGCCACCGTGCGCGGACGCCCGTTGCGCATCTACGAGAGCCCATACACCCCAAACACGGCTCATGGCCGTTTTGGCAGTATCTCCGCAACGCTTCAGTTTTCGCCCATCCCATCGTATACATAGCACTCGTCGTTCATGTTTCTACATGCGCACGAGTATACATTCTTTCCTACTCAAGCTTGACATGCATAGATACAAGTATCAGATCTTCAGAGCCGATCCGAGGTGGGGTCAGACTTCAAGCTTTCGGGATCGCAGCGAAAACGAAATTCAGGCGCAAACTCTATCTGACCTGTACCCCGATTTTCCGATTGCCATCTAGTCCCGGTAACAGATCCGTTCAATGGTAGCGTAATGAGCCTCTGCTATATCATCTCGAGGTTTGCATTACTGATGTAAGACCTTTCGATCATCCGCAGTCTCTGAAGGACGATATCGCTCGAGCTAGTTATCCGGGCTACTGGTGCTATCTATTACTAGCATCCATCCAAAACGCATCTGCAGACGGAAATGATATGGAATTTATATAACACCAGACTGTGACCAAGGTGAGCTCAGCTTAGCAAGTCTATTGCAACGTTTTCTCAAACCATCCCTCTTTTTCGTACGTTCATTCAGGTTCACGCGCCACTTGTCCGAAGATCCCAACGAAAGCCTTCGGCGTCAAATATGATACCCGATAATATGTTTGATAGCAATAGCAACAGATAGCCAGTATAAGGAACACAAAGCAAAGCAAGACAGCAAATGAGGAAGTGAAGACACACCATGTCCATCGTCTTGTTCAGTGCGAACGCCGCATGGGCATGATCCAAGCAGCCTGCCTCACCTATCATATTCTTTGGACACGATCTTGTTTGTCTCCGCATCGTCCGCGGCCCACATTCACATTGTTCCAATGACCGAGCGGAACATGGCAATCTGTGGAGGGACTACGATCGGCTACGAATTGACGACGTTGGAGCGTCTCTCGCTCGAGGTCAACTTTCGCCGTGGATCCTCGGTAGAAAGGGAGAAATGTCTGAGTGGCAAGCCCAATGCAGAAGCTCGAAGCGGTGTACTTGAAACTCGTTGCAGCGCTACGAGCATCAAACTCAAGCCCTAAATGCCTCCATGCAGCAGTCACCCCAGATCTCGGAACCGGGTTAAAGATGAACAGATGGGGGGCGTGCTGCGCCTTGATGCGGCGCAAGGATGAACATGATAAAAGGGGCTTGTGAATCCAGCAACCGATCCACCCTTTCATCATGGGTGTCTCCTCCTCACACCCTGTAAATGAATTTTCCGAACTTGTTCGTCAACGCCAAGCCCAGGATCCAGGGCATGAACAAACGTACACGAAGGAGAAAATCGAAGAAGGGCTCAAAGTGGTTGCTAGCCATTTACACGCTAAGGGTCTCAACGTCTCCATCGTCACCGTCGGGGGCGCAGTCAACACAGTGTTACTGAAAACCCGTGCGTCCACGGGCGACGTCGACTTCTTCTACCGTACCAAGAACTCGGACTCTCATGATTCGCAACTCGTGCACGAAGTCGTGGAGGGTGGAAAGCTGGCCGAGACGAAACTCGGCCTGGGCCAGCAGTGGTTGAACAACCATACTGTCGTCTTCATCGAGGTGCGGTCATCTCGCTCCAGAGCTCCTCCAACCTCGCAATCTTGACTATTTTTTACACAGGAAGGGACCATCAACGATTTATATGCCGAGGCTATCCAGCAGAAAGCGATCGTATTCACTGCGAAGGGATTGACAGTGTACGCTGCTCCATGGATATATTCGATGATGGCCAAGCTAGACCGAGCGGCAAAGCCTGGTGCCAAGTCATACGACATCACCGATGCCGTGGATTACTTGGATCGTGCGATCAAGTTGAGGGGTGGGCTTGCTGTGAAAAAGTCTGAGTTGAAAGCTTGGGCAACACAATACGAGCTTACCGTGCCAACGGAGGCGCTAATCGAAAAGGTAGACAAGGCGTACAAAGCGAAACACGGCAAGGATGGTATTGTTAATGGTTAGCTCTCTGATAATTGTATTGTATTCGGTGATTGCGCTAGTAGTGTTTATGAAGTGACCCCAGTCCTCGTTACGAGATATACACTCAGTTTGTGGAGTTGACCCCTAGTGAACCCTTGCGCCTTTAGTATCGCGTCACTTTGTGGGATAATGTGAAGAAGTGGGTTACAAACCTGTTATGGGCATGATGTGTTCCTCCTGCACATCTTGTTCTTGCAGTGATATATAAGCTGTCGAGCGTAGCGAGTACGGTTCCGGACGACGTACACGTCACTTGTCTCCTGGACGCTGTTCGCATATGACTCAAAAGAGGCAACAGCATACAAGGGAAAAGGAGGGTGTTGACAAGGGTTGAGAACAAGTCGAGTTCACAGTAAGCCAGCCAACGATGCCTGCGTTCTTATTTATTAATGGTTATTCAAGGCTCGGTCGCAGAGGAAGAATCGGACCCTGCTGCAGTACATAAGTATCAAGGAGAGCAGGGTTGCATACGTGCATACAGTACGACTAGATTGAAGTTACACATCACTTGGAGCTTGCAGTTTTTGGTGTACATTCCGCACTCCAGTTAGTAGGTGTTAGCTCCTTCACTCTCTGCTGGAATACACTGAGGGTGCAAAATTCGGGCGACCCCGGAAAGTGGTTTCCTTCCTTTGCACACATGGGCAGGGCCAAGTCCTTGTTCTTGTATCGCATCCGAACATCTAAGCATGATATATTGATCAGCAAGAACATGCACGGTTCGAGTAGGAAACATACAGTGTTCCTCTCTCGAGTAACCATTCCACAGTCTGCTCAACAATGTTTGCAAGCTTGATCCTTGTTCCGAATACCGTTTCTTGAAGAGTTCAAAGGTCACAGACGATGTGAATGGTGGCCATCTTGCAGCATATGTTAGGGCTTTCGGCGGAGATAGGAAAAAGAACACTATACTTGTTATCAAAGACATCGAATGTAGTGCACAATGCTGCCAATGTAGAGTCATGGGTAGTGTAAACAAGGGCTTTCAATGGATCCCTGTCCCCTTTCTCAATCTTGGTCTGCATTCTGGTCGAGATGTCTGCCAGGAGACGCCCCACGCCCAGACGACGACCTTGCTCAGATTTGACTGTTCAATCAGGACGAACGTTGTGAGATTAAAGCTCGTCGAGGCTAGTGTCATACTTACATACTGTTTCAATGTCGAAAGTGAATGAATTACAAGCCAGGCGGGCAAAATGGAGACATACTTGCAAACCACTCGTCTGACACCGCAGATTCCTATATGACAACCATAAATACCGCCGGAATACAGCTGAACTTTGAAATTTGGCGACATACAATCAAGTCAGTCACTTCAGGATCCCAAAAGTCGTCAGGAACCTTAATTCCGTGCGCCGCAGCTGAGCGTACCTGGGTTCGTAACCATACAGTGAGAAACTACTCTTAAAGGAAGATTATGAGACTCACGGTATCCAAAATTCCCGAAGCACGGGGTGAACCATCTATCCGAACCGGTTTACCATTAATATATTTCGACAACCTCCCGTCCAGAGTCTGGAGTCGAGAATCCCACTTGGCAGCAGCGGCTACGACAAAAAACATCATCATCCTGGACATTCATGAGACGTAAAACGTACCTTCAGCGAAGCGCAACTCTAATAAGCCTAGTTGCGGGCACGATAGGATGTTGCTAACAATGTTTTCATCCACCTTGTTCCTACAGATGCATATTGTCACCTCCATCTCAGCGCACCACACGACATACCTAACCAGAATTGAGGGTATTACACCAGAAGCGCAGTGTATGTGAGGATATAATCCATGAACGATATTCTCGAGGGACTCGATCGTCCGTGGTACGTCCGTTGAGCTGGATGAATGCGCAGATTCAGTCAAAAGGCGAATAGACGCGACAATAAATAGATTTCACCGAAAATATGCCTGATTTTCACTCTGGAGGGTACCAGGAAGGAACTTCAGTCTATAAAGGGTCAACTGACTCCACTCGATAGACGAAACGGGTTGTTCCACTTACTTGTCAACATAGAGTTTACGCAACGCAACACCAAAATTGTAGGTGGACTAGGGATTAATGAGCAATAATCTGGGTGTATCTTAAGACCCTACCTCTTTCCCGACGTCCGTCAGGTCCCCTAGAAGGCTGCAGGAACAACATCAAAATCATGACTTCTCACACTAAGTATTCGCGTACCACAAATTCGGAGCGGTAGTCCCGTCGCGCGTTTCTGCACCTCTTCTGAACCACAATCCTTCGGGACGGGTGCCGTGTTCTGGCAACGTTGTTGAATCCACTACTTCGCGGAACCGCCTAGCTGCGGAGCACATCTGCCAGTATTCTGGAATAGACGCCGGTGGATCCGACATGCGGGTCCTTACGGGGGTTCGTTCACCTGGAAAGAAAAGGTGAACGTGAGCCAGATGGGCAAGAGAACGTATAGGTGACACACCATGCCGCACGTAGATGTGGACCTGCTCGAGGTCAAGCCCTGGGGGGGCTAGTAGATATCCTTCGACGTCCAAAGGCTCTTCTACCAACTTGCGTTTGGTAAACGACGCGTTACTGAACTGGCTCATTGAAACCACGCAGGCGGGTCATACTCACCAAGGTCGTACCTGGCATGCTACTTAGTAGCCCGAGCGTAATATTACGTCGAGAGGTCGAACAGTCAGTGTGCACTGAAAAGACTAAGATGCTGCCTTGGAAGTTTCGACCACGACTTGAAAATGTTCACACATACATAAGGTACACTGGCATGGGAAGTGTTATGTCAGGCTCATCGCGTTGAATAGCCGGCCCGGGCTCGGCCCGTCTTTTGCTTTTCCCTTCTGATCAAGCAAGCTCCAAGAATAATGATATAATGATACATAATATGTCACATGTACAGTCCTTTCGCTGCAGTCATACGAGGTATGGGGTTATGGATATAACAGACGTTGTCATTCCGGCTTGGACCGTTGCTTGGGCCTTCCTATGGCTTGATCGCAATCTTCAAAGCTCCTCGACTGCTCATCTTGTCCAGTGCTTCTTGATACTCCTCCAGCTTGTAGACGTCCGTAACCATTCCTGTCACCTTGACTTTACCGCTATCTAGGTATGCAACGGCCCGAGGGAAACAATACGTTTGCGAGAAAGATCCGATAATCTGTGGCAGGAAGCATGAGGAGCATCGTTCCTATGCTTGACTAACGTGACCCACATTTATCTCGTCACCAAAGATCTTGGATGGTGGCCAGTGGACAAGAGCCTTGTTCTCGTAGACGCCGTATATCATCAGAGTTCCTCCCCTGCGTACATAGTTGATGGATTCGTTCGCAAGTTTCTCCACCCCTGTAGCCTCCACAACGATGTCGAATCCGTACGGATTGTCTGCTTTAAGTTTTTGCCACTGCGGTTCAGGATTCTGACGGTCGAGTTCAATGTATTCGTCAGCAGCTTCGAGTTTCTTGGCGATGTCCATCTTAATGCCTTTGTTAGCTGCGATTACAACTCTGGAGGCACCATTGAGCTTCAAGAGCTGCGCCAGTATAAGGCCCGTAGGGCCAGCGCCAAGAAGGAGAACCTCAACACCGACTGGTGGGTTGAGTTTATCGAGACCATGGATAGCGCAGGCGGCGGGCTCCAGAAGGGTAGCCTCTTCGTCAGACAGGTTTTTGATCTTGTAAAGCTTCTTCTGCTGACTGGACTGAAAGTCAGCATCCCAAGACCAATACCAAAACACAAAGAAACTCACTATACAATATATTCAGCAAATCCACCATCCAAAGTGACGCCCCGCGCATTGAAGTTCTCACACAAGAGGGACTGTCCGCGTCGGCAGTAGAAGCAATTATCACACTACGCCAGCAGGGCGCAAATAGATCATGATCCCAACTTCCGAGAGTGGAGAGTACACTCACGGTAATCCCTACGTCAGCAACGCATCGATCTCCGATCTCAAAGCCGCAAACATTTTTCCCCATTTCCACAACCGTGCCAATGGCCTCGTGACCCGGAATCAGCTGTCAAAATCATTAGATCTGATATCTGATACACGCCATTGATCCAGAAAGAACTTTACCGGGAATCTGGAGATAAACTCGCCGTCGTGGATGTGTGCATCAGTACCACATACACCTATTACACAAATCAATGGGAGACATTGTCGGTCAGTGCTATGTGAGCGTTCGGCGGGATCTGACCAACCGCAACACGTTACTATAGATGGATTAGCAAGTCGACTTTACTACTGAACACGAGTAGCAAAAATCACCTTTGAGAAGAACGTCGTCGTCCCCGACCTTGGGGATTGGGACTTGCCTGACATCGAAATGTTGTGGCTAGATGATGACGGCGACGGATCAGAGGCATCCAGAAGAGCGAGTGTTTCAGCGGAACGATTCAGACCTTGGTGTACCATAGAGCTCTCATAGTACCTTCGGGCATGTTTGGAACGATGTATGGAGGGGAGGGAAACAAAGAGGTGGAAAAATGATTTCACGACCAGGCTGAGACTCCCTTTTATAAGTTACCTGGATTTCTTTTCAAAACCCACTCCAATATAATCTGTTTTGGAACACCAATGGCATGTACATGACGTCATTCATCACGATACGGTGGAATTCTAGGGCATGACCAACGCAAGATTGGGGCGTTCTGTATTTAATCTATACCAGCTTCGGCAGGGGTCGATAAGCTCCAACGGTCGGTGAGCGCTTTCGCACGCACATTCATTGCTGGCATCGCCGCGGACATGTTGGAACTTGCCCATTTGACGTAGCGTTAGTGCAGTTTTGATAGTTTCTGCCTCGTTCAGACTGAAGCCGATGATGATCACGTAAGTCGCTTGGAGCCTATTTTCGTATCGTACTCGGATCCAACAGGTTCCCATATTCGGCACTATGGCAGAAACTGCCACTCCTCTCTTTGCGGCTTTGTGGTCGACTTATCTGTCTATTGAGGACCCCCTCTCATCATGTCTCTCTCTTCTCTAGAATCAATCGCTTTCCCTGGTTCTATCACCGGCCTTGCTGCCACTGGCTATGGTTGCTTTATCTAGAGTAACATCAGTGACATCATGACGCAATGACGTACATGAATCATTAGACCCCCAAACTCACTGCAATTCCGAATGTTCAGCGCTCCTTGTAACCCCCGATTTCAGCTCGATAATGCCAGAAAGCACTATCTGCTATCAGCAGCGGTATCTCCCATGCTTCCGCTCCACAAAAAACCCCGCTCTTCACACGCAGATTACGGGTACTTTCAGCAATTCTGGCAAATATAGCGTATGCGCGCGACGTTTGAACGGTCTCCTGGGATGGCCACGTCGGTACTATGCTTCATGAAACAGGGATGAATCGACGAAAGCCACATAGTGGTTTGCCTCGAAAGACTTATTTGCGTAGCTTCTCTTTTCTGGGTTCACCGCATGCGGGCTCAGCGCGTCTAAGTATTTGGGAGTTTTTCGCTCCTTCGAGTTTGACTGTGACCCTGAATCTGCCGAACTTTCTGCCTTATGAGTCCGGCGGTGTAGGCTAGTGTCCGTACTCCCATCTTACCTGCGGGCAGTCTATAACGGATAGTAGAATAGCCCAGAACAGGTTTAGCCACACAACATCGGTATCTTTAGCAAAGAGAGACCACTGGCATAGGGGAAATCACACGGCCTTAGTGCTGAGGCTTACACCAGCGGTGGTATGTGTAACTTCGCTGATGGAACCAAAGTTATGGGTTCTTATAGAGGAAGCAGAGCTTCAGGTAAGCAAGATAATGAAGGAGGGTTTCCTGCTGGACAGAACTGGGCATGTCATGTTCCATACAAGCGCTAGGCTAGATTCATTGTTCACATGGCTGAACATGCATGATCACTTGGCTAACCAATCCATCACAAACAGCGCCGCTTCCCGAATCATGGTAGGGGAACACTCATGCCCAGTATTTTCCTCTAGCACAACTTTCTTCACACCATCGCCAACTTGCAGCCCCTCGATGAACTCTTGACTCGCAGTCCAAGGCACTAATTTGTCCTTGGCGCCAGATAACACTAGGATCCTCTTACCCAAGAAAGGGTTCGTGGTGTCCTTTTCCCGGAATGCAAAACTAGCGGGGTCATATGCGTCTACGTAGGCCTTCAAGTGGAGTGGATAGTACGGCGCTTCAAAGGGGACCCCAGCCAATTGAGCGCGCTGGGATATGAGCTTGGTGTAATCCGGACATCCGATAATAGGGATGGCAAGCTGAATCCGAGGTTCTGCAGAAGTACAATGTCTGCATGTAGTACCAGTTTACACCCAGGGGATGGTAACATACCGCGGGTGAGTGCGATCCATGCTGAGTGTCCCCCAAGACTGATTCCCGCCACTCCCCACTCTACGATTTCCCGCTCGACGTTCGGGTAGACATAGGCAGGGATATGGTCAATCAAGAATGTGAGGTCGTGCACTGTGCCAGCTGAACCAGTCACTAAGTCAGCACGACTCACAGAGTAGGTGATCCAACGGATACATACTCTGTATGGTATACATATCCAATCTGAAAACAATTCGGCATGTCAATGATGATTCAGTGACTACAACAATCACGACACTGACGCATGTCGAGGGTTGTTCTTAGCAGGATCTTTGTGCCATACTTCGTTGCAACGGGGCTCTACGAGACGTCTTCCATGATTACGATGATCCTGATAACCAGTCAGTGATTACTAACACAGGGCAGCTTTGTCGCAAGATCAAATACTTGCAAACGCGACGATAATCAAATCCCTATTCCTGTTGGCATCTGGCACATAGTTGATTTCGAGTATTTCTTTCGCGATGGATATGACGTCCTCTGTGCTACCCTTACGACCATGGAGAAGAAACAAGGCATGGACGGGTAATCCAGAGTTAATGCCATTCCTGTGACTGTGGACCTCAACGGGTATGCCGCCGACAAAGGTTTGGGTGGTGATAACGGTGTCGGACATGATGGTGGTGGGATTTTGAACTCGTGAAACCACAAGCTGGGAAGAAGTACACATGTGTCGGCCCAGGCTCCGATTCCCTCCGAATGACTACCAGGGCATATCATGTTACTTGGTAGCATGGTCCTAGACATTCCCGCCGAGTGAAGACAAAGCCACAGGGCACTCGCTCTTCCACTATGATTTCGAAGTGACTTACGAATGTCGATTATCTCAAAGATCCTGGAAGGGCCTGTTACTTTCAAGTTGGCCCATTGGACGTTTCTGTCGTGGGCCAGTGGGCAAGTATGTACTTGAGCGTTCAACGTCTCAACGTAACGACTCAGTGATTATGTAATTGATCACCAGGCTGTGTTGTGGGTCCCCATGCACAGCAATTCCTGACGTCCCTTTCTTAACAGACAACAGGACTCTGGTTGTATTCAGATGCAAAATACAGTCAGTTATGGTTACATCTCTGTTCAACATGCAAATAACAAGCAAGGTTTGTGCTAGCAGCACTCCTCCAAGTTCTGAAGTAGGGTCTCTGTACCAGGCAGTCGGTCACGTTGTGTATACATATGTGACACGTACAGGATTGGTGAACCTATTACTATGGGCTGTACACACAGACTTCAATAGTGATACTCATGGCTGAGTCAGAGGGCTTCTGACAATGTTGCCGCAAGGCTTCTCCGACTCGGTTCGATTACGAGGATCCGCGCCCACAAAAAAAGGACTTCAACGTATTGCTGCCCTGGCAAAATTATGCTCGTGCCTGGTCGCCGCATTCAGCACGTAGGTTGCTACCATAACCGCGATCAACAGCAGCAATACTTAGAGATCAATGTTGTTAAACCCGAGGGAGCAGTAATATTTGTTTCAGAGAAGGACTTCTCATATCTCTTATCGGTGTCGTATGATTCTCACAGGATGTTCATCATAATGATATGTGGGTGCACCTTGTGCCATCACTAGCACCAGTGCAGCGTGGTTGCAGGGAGGACTATTGTTCTCTGGTGGACCCACAACACCCAGACGGTACATAAATATTGTGCTTTTCCTCTCCCATCATTCATTCTTACTCCTCTTATCCATATCCATGTCCTCCGTATCCTTCATGAATAGACGCAGGAGTACCAGACAAGCAAATGGTGCTTCGCTTACCCCTGCACCATCAAGGAGAACACCTTCCCCAGACGACGATTGGCAGAATCTGGACCTTTCGTCAACCGAATATGCACGCAGACGCAAGGAATTGATGCAACTTATCAATGACTTGCGTTCACTAGGGCAAGTTAAGATCCTGGTGACCTCTTCATGTGATTAACATCGTTTTTCTAGTGCAGAGACATTAATCGATCTTCCTACTATCGTCGTCATTGGTGGCCAGTCTGGTGTGTTCCTACATTATGCGGTCGGATTCGTTTTGTTTGTGGCTCACTACAACTTTATCAGCTGGGAAAAGCTCCCTGGTTGAGGCGGTTAGTGGGGTACGTCGCATCAACTAATTATCTGAGTCCGAGTCATTGAAGACGACTAATGGCTTATACTAGGTCAATGTTCCTCGAGACTCAGGAACTTGTACCCGGTATGCCATCTTGGTTCATTCCGTTGCTGTCCTCATCCTCCATATAGCTGCCCAATGGAGTGCACCATGTCAAGCACTGCGACAACCTGGTCTTGCAAGATCAAACTCCGCTTTGACTACGACTCATCCGGACGTTCTGCCGACAGCAACAAGGAAGTAGCTTTTGGACCCAACATCACTGACAAGAATGAGGTGGATGTGTGGCTCCGTCGCGCACAAGCAGCCATCCTCAATCCAAATCTTCCCCCCGAAAGTTTTCAAGGAAAGAGCAAACAGGAGCTGAAAAGCTTTGGTTCGCCTAACACGCTCAAATTTTCGCGAAACGTGGTTTCTATTTTTATCGAAGATCCCAGTTCCACCGATTTGTCCTTCGTCGATTTACCTGGTTAGTATGCTATTCAAGTATACTTCCGTGCTTATTGCTTCTGCAGGCTTGATACAAAACGAGGAGACTGAGGTGGTGGAGCTTGTGCGACAACTCACTGAGTCCTACATCAGTCGTCCAAACACAATCATCTTGACCACGATACCAATGAGCGGTAAGTAATGGACCCTCTTTACTCAAGTTTGTTTCTGATTTCTATATATCTGTTTAGACGACATGCAGAACCAGCAATCTGTAAGACTAGCGAGAGAAGCCGACCCCGAGGGTGAACGTACCATAGGTCGGCTGATTTCTGATGCCGAGTATTCATCTCTTACAAGGATTTCTCGTAGGGATCCTCACGAAACCTGACATGCTCGGGGACGGTGCCGTCAATTCCAAGAAACAATGGCTTGATGTCATCGAAGGACGTCAGCACCAGCTGATGCACGGATATTATTGCGTTCGTCTTCCGGACGATGCTCAGCGAGCAGGGCGTCTCTCGAGGGCAGCACTCCAGCGTATTGCTGCGGAATATTTCGACAGGACTCCACCATGGAGCGAAGTTACTGATCGCGGGCGTTTCGGGATCCCAGCATTCGTGACAGACATCAGCGCCTTGCTTGTCAGTCATATTAGAAGAGTGTGCGTATCATTGAAGCATATCTCTACTCCACTCTGGGTTCAACGAATTATTCGCAGCATACCACAGCTCAAGCAGGATGTCGAGAGATTGCTTGCGGAATGCCTGGAGGAGATCGGTACATTGCCTAAGCTCTTGAACGCTGATCCGCAAATTGAGGTCCTCGCGAGAGTCAACGCCTTCTGCGACGCCTTCAAGAGTGTCGTCTCGGGCACCAGCTCAGACAAGAGCCTTACACAGAGAAATCGAGCGCTCTATGCTATTTTCGCCGAGGAGATTCGAGGAACTTCTCCGGATTTCCGCCCTTTCGAAGAACCCGATAAATATGCGCGAATCGACGCTCTTGATTCGGAAGAAGTTTGCGAGGTTCGGGACCATCGGGTACAGACTATGGGACTGCACGAGGTTCGCAAGGCCATCAAGGGGTTCGTCACGTCCTCCCTCTTTCACTGGTTCGTCCCTTTGAAGCTAAGTTACATTTACAGGGCGACCGGCTGGGAACTACCCTGTAGCATTCCCTATGAAGCCAAGACGCGTCTCATCCACCAATTCACGGACCTTTGGTCTTTGCCGGCGGAGAAGTGTCTGAAGTCGATTAATGATGTGCTCGATGATGTGATCCAGCAACTTGTCAAAGAACAATTCGACCGATTTAAAGTCCTCCACGACTTGATCTTGTATGTCCTCAGTATCGTTGCTGTAGAAGCGTGACGAGCTTTGTCCCATTTATAGGGATCTCATCCGCCCCGACATCGAGGAGCACAAGAGTAGAGCACGAGATGCGGTCAAGGAAACCCTGGAGCTCGAAGTTACACCGATCTACACTCAAAACAAGAAAGACTTTGAGAACCTTCGTGCGCAATGGCTCGCTAAGTATGGAAGAGCTCTCCTAGATCATTGGGGATACTTGATTCATCGCGTCCCCTATGAGAAACGCTATCCTGATTGGGAACAGACTGTCCTTGGCTACCTGGCTAAAGCTGGTTACACGGGTCTCACCGTGGACGACTTAGCTCGACTGTGTCCTCGAGCCCACTTTGGAGAAGAGTTGACAGTTATGGCTGAAGTTCGCGCATACTTCACCATCGCATACAAGGTACGGGACACCGGGAAAGATACATTGATAGGAAATGACATTTGAATAGCGCGTCATCGATCACGTGTCGCTAAAGATCGAACACTCCCTCCACCAAGCTCTGGCAGATAGGTTGAAAGTCAGCCTGCTCCAGCGCCTCTTGGCTAATACGAGTGCAACGGGAAACTTTGCCAATCGTATGAAGCAGTTGGTGAGCGACGATCCAGCCACCGAGGTGAAACGGGCCCATTTGGAAGGGAGGCGTAGTCGACTACAAGAGATGAGGAGGAAGCTCCTCAACTTTGCTGCGTGAATCGTGTAGAAATTCGATGACAGTGCTGTCTTTCTTGTCGTTCCGCATTCATGTTGCTTTTGATACATATAGTCACTCGGATGTATCCAGTCCTTTTTTAAGAATGGTTCTTGAACTTGAGGAACAAACCACCACTGCTTGTGCTTCCATTCGTGAGCCTGAGTTGGGGGTTGATGTCGTCATCATGCCAGACAAGGGTGTAGGTTATTCAGCAAGCCTATCTCTAGAGCACCCTCTAGGTCGCAACCTGTTCGGGGAGAAGGCCTTCGGTGGCTCGTCTAGACGGCAGCCGGATGAATCAATCATCTGCTGAGCAGTCGATTGATCTGAATCACGACCGGTCAAAAATGCGTCCATTAATATTGCAGCGCCGAGAGCGCGGCGTTGAGCGCTGGAGTGCTGAGCATCGTCACGTCACTTACATACGGGAGGATGGACTAATTGACTCAACGACAATATTGTCCACTTCGTCCGAGTTTCAAAGACTCTTCGTGACTACAT
>JBBPLX010000735.1:0-16196 GCA_038090015.1 Leccinellum albellum
TCAGGACACCCAGATCGTTCAACGTCGTTGGACAATGTTGCAGGTTATCTCGCTGATCGTTACAACCGGCTTGGAGAAATGACAGACTTCAGTGAGGCCATCTCCCTTGGGAGACAAGCTCTCGACCTACTCCCGTCAGGGCACCCGGACCGATCAACGTCATTGAACAATGTCGCAACCTATCTCGCCGATCGTTATAACGAGCTCAGAGATATGATGGCCCTCAATGAGGCCATCTTCCTCGGAAGACAAGCCCTTGACCTTCTCCCGTCAGAGCACCCGGATCGATCAACGTCGTTAAATAATGTCGCAGGCTATCTCTCCAATCGTTACAAGTGGCTTGGAGACATGACAGACCTTAGAGAAGCCATCTCCCTCGGGATACAGGCCCTTGAACGTTGCCCATCCGGTCATCCCGACAGATCATGGTCATTGCGTCAACTTGCATGTTGTCTCCATGTTCACTTCACTCAGTCGAGGGATCTTGGAGATATAGAGGATCTATTCTGTCTTTACACCGAGTTGACAGATATCTTGGCACAAACAGTCTCACCAACCGATCTCTCTGCAGTTAAGAGATGGATCACCGCCGCCGAGGATTTCCGCCATCCCACAGTCCTTCTCGCATACGAGACATATCTTCGACTGCTCGTTCAGCATCTCGCCACATTGCCATCCCTACCGAAACATCTCCATATTTTCAAGGATCTCGCTTCATCGCGAGCAATTGATGCTTTTTCCGCTTGTCTCCGCGATCAGCGTGCAGATAAAGCGATCGAATTGCTGGAGCAAGGTCGTGGTGTATTCTGGAGTCAGATTGCTCGTCTTCGTTCCCCTCTTCAAGACCTCATCGCGTCAGGCCCGGAAGGGGAGGCCCTTGCAGACCAGTTCACTCAACTATCATCAGAAATACACAACACAATTCATTCACAAGGTCCAAATCAGTACAATAGGCTGTGCAGTCTTAATGTTGATCTGCAATCCGCGGTCACCAAAATTCGCACATTACCTGGTCTCGCTCGGTTCCTTCTCCCTTCTCCCTTCTCCGAACTCCAGCACGCTGCTAGTGGCGGACCTGTAGTTATCATGAATGCTAGCAAGTATTCGTGTGATGCACTCGTTGTCTTTTTCAACAGAGATCCCGTCCACATCCCATTGCAAATTACCAAATCTCGTGTTCAGGACCTGTCGTTGGAGCTCCAGTCCTTAACTTTGGATGCAAAAACAATGGACATGGGCAGGGATCTTGCTCGCTTCCTGAGAATCCTTTGGGATGAGGTCGTTTCGCTGATCGCCGACTTTCTCCAGACGGTAGTTCCACCTTGCTCACGTATCTGGTGGTGTCCCACTGCTGAATTCTGTCTTCTGCCATTGCATGCAGCTAATCCGTATCGGAAGGGCCAAAGGAGTTTTTCCGATTTGTACATCTCATCTTACACGCCCACTTTAACTGCCCTCATCCGTGCGAGGCGGAACGATCCATCGGTGACGACTTCCACACACGAGAAACGTTTCCTTGCTGTAGGTCAGGCGAGCGCCAAAGGAAAAAGCGAGCTCTTCTCTGTCGGCAGGGAACTAGCTATCGTCGCCGAGCGTACCCAGGGTTTCACGACGTTGATCCACCTTGATGGTCCAGAATCGACCATGTCCCAAGTCTCGAAGGAACTGAGGAGGAGCGAGTGGGTTCACTTTGCATGTCACGGCATCCCAAACAGGGAGCAACCCTTTGACTCAGCATTTGGACTTCACGATGGCCGGTTTACCGTGGAACGGATCATGGGATTGGAGTTGGAGAACCCGGAATTTGCCTACCTGTCTGCTTGTCACACGACGGTTGGAGACAAGGAAAGTCCGGACGAAGTGATCCACCTGGCGTCGGCGATGCAGTTTGCAGGGTTTCGGTCTGTGATTGGGACGATGTGGGCAGTAGATGACGCACAGACAAACAAGATCGCATCCAAGTTTTACGAGAATATATTGGATGGACGCGATCGGCTGGATCACACTCGAGCGGCGTTGGCGCTGCAGAGGACGATGAACTCATTAGCTGGTAGTGTTCCGCTCGATCAGCGCATCCTGTATGTACATATCGGTGCCTAGTGTACATCGGACCGCGTCTGGTTTGTATACTTATGGTTCCCTCATATGTACTTGCTATGTATGTATCACCGCATACATTGGTCCAGTGATATGTAGGTGGAACTCCGTGTCGATGTAAGTACTGATTTACCGCCATATACCCAAGTCCAATCAATATCAAATTTATTCTAAATTGAAAAGCGGGCATACGTTACTTCCATTGATGCACATTGTCCCAATCAGAATGGACATATTCGACCGTCCGTGGAGCCCGTATGCGAGATCCATGTGCCAATACTACGAATTGCGTGCGCCCGCGCGGGTAAAATTTTTCCACTAATAAGATTGAGCTACAATCTCGCATTTCTTTGACTTGGCTTGCAAGGTATTTCGACCATAGTTCGACAGACCTCAGGCTGAACGTCAAATTTAGTGGCTCTTCTTGTAGCAGGTTCCTCATCATCCGGAATACAATCTTCATGCTTGTTCTGCCTATTGGCCTTATCCCGTTCGTGCCCTTCCAGCAGAGGCTTAGCATTGATCACGGATAGATCATCAGCATCCCGAGTCACCTTGCTATGAAAGAACGAAGAGATGAATCGAATATCAGCATTTAGACAAGGTAACGAGGTACTAGGTCGCGAGATATACGTCACTAGATCCTCATCAGATGACCCCCAACACGCCCCATATCACCTTTCCTATCCTGCCGACGCCATCACAAGCTAGCCCGTCAGGGTGATGTCTCCCAGGTATACCCGCCGCGCGTGAACGACCATCGTTGGCGAGTGCCTCGTCAAGTATCCGGGCACGTGCGTCTATGATCATCGACATGATCGAGGGCGTGAATTCGGGGTGACCTTGGAACGTGAGCACGTGAATGGATGTCAGTGGGATATCAGGGGCATCCGAGGCGAGGTTCTCTGGGGTAGGTGCCGATGCGGGGTCGAATATGGCCATGATCTGGTTGGGGGTAATGTCGGTCGAGCCAAGGATGTGTGCGTTGGGTGGGTACGTGGGTACGTGGTCCCGGTGCATCTGTTGGATGTCCTGCAAGAGGCGTGGATGAGCGAGGCATGTAGATTTACATAAGTAAGCGAGGGTCGCACGAGCTGATCTGTGCCAAAGATGGCTTTGCCGAGCGGGGTGAGCTGGACAATTGTCACGGCGATCTCAGATCGGCCGTTATTTGGCACGCAGGACCCGCCGAGGGCTCTAGCGACGATCTGGTGGCCGAAACAGACGCCTGGATCATGGGCACGAGTGTATGTGTGTGGATATGAGTGGGAAGCATTTGGGGGCGAGGCAGTGGGCATGTTCATTTACCGAACACTTTCATGGACGGTTTGTCTGTGACGATGCGCCGGACGTAGGCGACGAGGTTGTTGACCCACTCGACGTTCTCGTTGGCACTTCCGGCTGCGTCACCAGGAGGGGGAATCGACCGAGATCAAGATGGGGAGAAGGAACACGGGGACATACGAGCTTCAGTGATAAAGAGACCGTCGTAGTGGACGCTATCTGGTGGGTATTTAATGTCCTTGGAGACGTCGTACGCGTCGAGCGTGAACGTGCGGCGGGCACCCGAGCTGGTCCGTGCGAGCGATGAGGACAAGAGCCGAGAAAATATCTGTGAGTAGTCGCCGTGGATGGCCTTTACTTGGGGCGGTGGCTCGTCGCACATGAGGAGGGCGAGGCGGACGTCGAGGGGCATGATGGGTAGCTCGGCGAAGGGGGCGGTGTCGAAACTTTTTTTGTACTTGTAATCGACCACAATGAGCGAAGTCGTCAACGCTCTCGTTGCGTTCGCCGTCATCATCGTCATCTTTAGATGGGCCACTGCTACTACAGGTTTGTCGTCGTCGTCGTCGTCGACATCGTCGCTGTCTCAGTCGCTGTCAGGTTCCACGTCGTCTTCCGACGCACGCTCGGCCACGTCTACGCTCGGATTCAGACCAAAGCACGTCACTCAGGAAATGGTATTCTCCGTAGTGTTTTCATCTCAAGAATGTCTCGCTCACAGGGAGATGCTAGGTCGACCAGATTCACGCCATGTTTCCCGACATCCCGACGTACGTTACCCTGACCCCCGACCGCGCAGCGCTCAGTCCATTACCCTGACTTCCCAGTGACAACGTTCGCTACGACCTCTTGCGCACAGGCAGCGTCGAACTCACCTCTAACAAGATCCTCGAACGCGGGTTCCTCGAGCCAGTACGTGTCTCGTTCCTGTCCCGCCCGCTCCCTTACCCCCTTACCTTGTTCACTAGCCCCCACCCGCCTACTTCACTCTCTACCCCCGCCCCGACTCCGACACCCAGCACCGAGGTACACGTCCCGCAGCACCGTCAACCACCGCCACAACTACCGCCCGACCCCCTCCGCCTTCACTGATCGAACGCTACCACCTCGCTCGTAGAGCGGAAAAGGCAAAGGACGACGCCAGTCCGGATGCGTCGTCTTCGCAACAATCACAGTTTGCAGACGCAGGCGGGAAAGCTAAATGGGAAGACACAGCCGAAAAACGCGAGGCGAGCTTGAGAGAGCGCAAGGCGCAGATGGTCTTGGCTGCCAGGCAGTATGTTCTCTTTCCTTCCCTCTCTCATCGCGACTCACACGACCACCACCAGACGTATGCTCGCCCAGAGGGACAAGGAGGCGTCGGCAGGCCCTTAGCCCTAGGACTATTCGTTCGACGGGACGTCCTCCTCGCGAGCATATATCTACTCTCCTCGATACCGCTCAAACCTTGATAATAACGTCCCCACTGTAATCATGAATGAGTGACACCGATGACCTTGTCGCAATGTCCAAACGTGATCCATTATAAACAATACAGCACTTGTTAAAAGAAATAAAAAAGTTCCATCTTGAAACCGAAATAAAAAAGAAAATGTGCAGAAAGACGAAACGAAAATGTCCCAGAGGAACAAGTTATGATGATATAAGTGAGGGTAGTACTGACTTTCCTGAGTGAGAGCATGTGTTATCGCCTGTCCATGTGCACGACGCCCGAACTCTCCAATGCTGGATCCTTCACTACATCCATACTCTCATTCGTCCCCATGCCCACCGACCCCACCCCGCTCCCATTCTCATGCATGGGAGGCCGCCCACGCACCCTGCCCCCCAATCCCCGGATGCTTTCAGGCCGTTTCAGAATCGCGTCCGCCAGCGCATTGTTTCTGAAAATGTCTTCTTCGTCCTCGTCCTCCATACCGTCCAGCTCACCTAAAGAAGACGACTCGTCCGAGGCACTCTGGACGTCATCCACTCGTCGTCGTCGCCGTCGGCCCCGTGATGACGACCCTGATGCCGAGGAATCTGACGCCCGTCTAGCATCCCGATTTGGAACACACAATCCCATGCCAGACCACAACAGGGGAGACATGCCATTGCGACCGGTGCCCGAAAGATGCGCTGCAAATCCTGGAAGCATAGGCGTAGATGCAAGCAGCGCCTGCACATGTGCCGATGGACTGGCCGAGGTCTGAGCCTGGATCGCAGGGGGCAGTGGAAACGGGGGGAGGGGGAGGTGTCGTACGTGCGGCGACGTTGGAGAAGAAAAGCCAGAAGTGGGTGCGGTCGAGGCCTGCTGCGCCTGGAACGAAGCCATAGCAGCGTACGCCTGAAGTTGCTGCGTGAGGTGGTGTATCTGTGCATGGAGCTATGAATGATCGTCAGTCGAAGCGAGAACGAAAAAAAAAAAAAAAAGGTAGAATTCACCTCTGCCTCCCTCCTGTGCCAGACCCCTGCATCCTCGTTCCATTTCCAACGAAGTTCATCGCGTTCTTTACTCGCCTGTTCGGCTTCTATGCGCAGTTGCTCCTCTCGTGCACGCGCTGCCTCGAGAGCACCGTGTAGGGATGCAAGCTGTAGCTGCGCACTAACGGCATCCTGATCCAACGGCTGTGCGTTACGTTCCCGATCGCAGATGGCCCCGGTGGAGGATCGCGGTCGCGGTGGAGGCGTTGGTCCACGGGAGTTCGTCGGGGTCGATGGACCAGCACCATCAGCAGAGTGGCTGCTGAAACAGATCACGATAAGAAAGTAAGTTGAATCATTGAGCGAGTACGCACGTGAAAGAGTTTATAAATAGCGAAGGGCAGGACGCGGTGGAAGGAATAGAAGAGCTTGCCATGCTGCCTGGCAACGCGGACGAAAATAGACGTGGCATGATCCTCGAATCTATCTTTGCCACGCGCAACTTTGTTCGTGCGCGGATAAGTTTGGCACAGCTCTCAGTCGTGGGGACCGCCGTCTGGTGGTCGCGTGGTTGGGGCGTGCGGATATCCGCGTCGTGGTGCGGAGATGAGGGTGTATTTACGGAGGCACGTTCAACGGGGATCGGTGTACTGCTGGCGTCCGCGGCCATATCGGTGGGAGTGGGTGAGACGGGACATGGGACGTGGTCGGCGCGAGCCTGAGAACTCGCGTCCGATGAACTGTGGTCCGACAAGTCTCCAGAGGATGGGACGGCCGAGGTAGAGGTGAAACTATTGGGAGTCGTGGCCCTAGTGCTGCCATCGTCTGACTCGGCGCACATTTCCGGGACGAGAAGATCGCGGCTAGGAGAGTGCGAACGCGAGACAGACGATGCGCTGTCGTTTCCAGGCTCGCTTGCGTGCAGGAGACCATCGTCAGGGTTCGCGTGGGGGTCGTGGTCTGTAGCTTTGATGGCCTTGAGGAGGGCTTTCGTCTTCTTGCCGCCCTTGAAGAGATCCTTGAGCGGATCCTTGCCTCTGCGACGACGGTCCTTGGAACGGGTGCTCTTGCGACCGGACTCCTCCTGAGCGAGAGAGACAGCGGGCTGTTGTTGTTGTTGTTGCTGCTGCTGCTGCTTGGCTGGTGCTAGAATGCGAAAGGAGGCGAGTGCGGCTGCGACGACGGAGTGTGGTTCTGGGTGTATGTGATGCCAGAGACAGGAAGTGAGTGTGATGGCGAGAGTGCTGGCGGCGACGAGGAAGACGACGTTGAGGACGAAAAGGTCAGTGTCGTCGGTCATTGCGCCAGCGCGAAACGAGAGCGAGTGCAAGGTCCACTTTCAATCTCCGATGTTCTCTTCACTCGGGCGCAGATCTTCATGTAAACAGACCGCCATTGGTCCAACCATCGCTGTAGTGTTAGCCTGATGGCTCAGAGCAACGACCCTCGATTTCGTCTCTGCGGTATGCATATGTTCTGCTGAAACATGCTCACGCCTGTCCGGTCCGACATGACTTTATTAACTGATCTGCGTCAACGGTAACAACCTCGTCGTTGCGTTACCAACAACGTCGCAGGCGTGTACCCGTTTCAATAATGCCGGCGCCATTGCTGCAGCACGCCTTGTAGGCTGGCATCATTTCGCCGCAACGACAGCGAAGATGTGCTGGAAATCGTGCAACCTTCCGCTCGGATCGATCACCGAATCCGCGGCGCTCAGGCTGGTCTATGACTGGAAGGTACCATCTCGCTAGTTTTTTCCATGGTTGACATGCTCTGATACTTCTTCCCAGTAGGACCTTATGTATGGTGTTCCAAGCTAGTCTATACCGGCTCGAATTGAAGCAGAGACATCACCCGGACGAAAACACCAGGGAAACCTTCAGCGCTGTCCAGGCATCGCAGGGCTGAGTACTAGGAGACGAAATGCATATAGGACGTGGTATACATAAGTGCTTGAGCTTTAACGTTGTGACACGTCGACACGGTGATCGCGTAGTATGCCAATGCTGCTCTGATGGAGATACTTGGAATATAGAAATAGATCAGATTGCGATAAACAATTTAGGGTAAAGTAGGTATATAGTGATTGGTGTCACAGGTGTTACATCATTCCGAAGGGGTTGTACCATCATGATACATGTAGTGGTTTTGATATAACTTGGTGTTCATGATTCCCTGGGTACTACATATACACTGATATGTTTATTTATACTCAAGGCATACTCGGACGGGTCACCGAATTTACGGTGATTGTAGACGGCCGAAAAGCCTCGAACTCGTTGATGTTTCTCGTCGAGATCGATGGTGCACTCTGTGAGACCAATTGTTTTTGTTACACAACTCGTTTTCGTCTCTTCTTACTTGAATGGGATACCCCCCTCGGCGCATGAAGCACCAGAATGAATCGAGGCAGAGCTCCGTCTAGCAGACGAGAACGTCACCAGAGCCATGGATTGCGGAAGGCTCGGGCCAGCGACCATCTATGTCCCAAAACCGGGCACGTTCCAGGAATACAGGGGATTGAAGGTCAAGGCCACTGTGATGGGGGGGTCAGGTGGAAGTGCCTGTGGTACTGTGGAACCAGGGGTACAAGAGTGGGTGTTGGAGCGCGTCGATAGGGTGATCACGCGTGGTTAGCATGCCAGCCTTTGATTTATTACTATTATCATCCTCGTCGCTGTGTATCGTTTTGTGTGTTTACTGCGTACATGAACAGGATTGTAATACAGTAGTATACGATTGTATGGTGCATAAATACACAACAACTTGAAGAATGGTCAAACCTCTAATTCTTGATGATGCTAGGGAAACCTAGAAAGGTCAATAAAGTATAAAGATGACTGGGACCAGATGAACGGATATGAGGTCCAAGAATGAATTCTATCGCCCGGAACGTTGTCGTGGAGGGCTGGTATATCGCGAAGCGCTCGCTGATGATACCTTCTCCGTACAAACTATGCAGCGAGATCGACCCATATGTCCACTGCGCGGATTACTTTCACACGGACCGATCTTCCTTTTCATTCTTCGACGCCCATCCAGCGTAACAGGCAGAGGGAGGCTTTTCATCGACAGAGATACGAGAAACCCTGCCAAGCTAATAAAACCCTCCACAACATCATGAGACTGCTCGCGAATGTAACTTGGGCCTCGAACCGAGCTGCGGATCAAGCTGGACATTTCTTGGATCAGCACGCACAAGATGACGGTTCCGTGCGGGACGGATCAGATATACAGCTCCGGAAGTTTCATGGTGAGCTCATTTCGGAAGACGGCGCTTCCAATCATGATGCCCAACACTTACGGCGAAGGAGGCCTAACTTGAAGGACATTAGCATGGATGAAAAACTGTGTACTCATGCATCCAAACGAACGCCTGAGATACATGGAGGAGATGGCGAGTGCGTTCTGCGTGATTGGTAGGGATGCTTGGATTGGATAAATTACTGTCACATTCAGTGTACTGCAACGGTCAGAACCTCAGAAGGTGATCAGCGCGAATTGACGAGCACGACACACCCCATTCTGGAACGCAACTTTTTAGTGAGACCTCTGGTTGCACCCGGCATCTCACCGGTAGTGAAAAGTGGTATCGGAAACTCTTATCCACTGGTCACAGTCGCTAAGCCGCTGATGCAAGTATAAAGCAGCACGCGAAGCCTCTGGACAGGAGCTGAAGCACCGAGAAAAGATCCTAGCGCTAATAGTGACCAAGACAGACAAGTTAGCAGAGATGTCAGATCAAGATCAAAAGTAATCCGGAGGCTAGTAATCGTTTGCACGAGATGGGACGGCTAATATAGTTGGCCCGGATATCCCAGTGGAGGTGCGTCTCAAAGCAATAACACAGCCACACATTCGTCAAAGTTGTCTTCACACGCTTTCATTCTTCAATTAGCATGGATCCATACACTCCCAGAACACGTCCAGCACGTAAGAACAACTTCACCTTGTCCGCTAAAGAATACACAAAGGTACTCCTTTTGTGTTTACTAGCTCGCTGGTGCATCCTCAATACTTGATGGGCACAGATCACGGGCACCATCGCGTCCGTCAGGAGGAACAGACGGTTGAGTGACGACATCGACCAAGACATTGATCCTCCTGCCAGCAACTCGCGTGAAAACCGAGGAAGAAGTACGTGTCTTGGCTACCTTGTTCTCCTTTGCCATTGACTCATGGCCAGTCGCAGACAATGAGTCGTCATCATTCATTGCCGAGACTTCGTTTGTCCGTGCGCCGTTGAATTCCCGAGTTGGGACCACAAATCAAATCCCAAAGAGCAAAGGGAAAGAAAGAGAGGATGTCTTGGATCACCTCCCAATTGACATTCAAGAGGCCATCATCCTGGAGGATCTATTGTACGTGTTGATGGTGAGTGTCAAATCTCGGTCGCGACCTGGTAAGACCGACCCGAACACAACAGGGCATTGAAGGCACGCATGTCATGTATCATCCGGACTATTCTCCAGAGGATGATGACCCTCTGCAAGGGATCCGTTTTGTCGTGTCGTCACCACTGGGCGAGTTAACATGTTTTACGACGATGAAACCGAGAGGTATATTAACCCACCTGTTTCCATAGATCCCTCTCTTCGAGACATGGCAGAACGAATTCTCCCTCTTGGCACCTACTATACAGCGATTTCTGCGTTTGTTGAGAGCCGGAGCCATCTGGACTTTGGTCTCGTCAACCATGCACTCTGCGCCTCTATCCGTGATATGTTGAAGGTCTGTGGCCAGTCTATGAAGGAGAGAGATGTATTCATGGCCACATTCCTGTGCAGGAGTACCAGACCCTTCTATCCCAACTGGAACACGCGTTTAATACGTCCCCACAGTTCACCCTACAGAAACTCTGGTTCTATATCCATCCAACAGTCCACACACTGTCCTTAATTTACCAGCTAGTCCTCGAGCTAGCTAATACGGAGGACGATGATGGCTCTTCCCTTTCCTCATCATCAGCGGATGAAGAGCAAGATGCACGAGACGAAGCTCTCGGTCTTGGTGGTGCGAAGCTAAAGGCCGTACTTTCTGAGATTACCAAATCCTCGACGAGTGCTGCTGTGCCTGTAAAAGGCGGAGAGGTGCTCACTGTCATCTACGAGCGGATGCAAGGCATGTCAGGAGACCCGACAGCGTGCAAGGTGTATGGCACGTTGTCGAGCGCAGCTGGGATTCCATATGCAGGTATGCTTCGTGAATGGATAACGACAGGGAGATTGCAAGACCCGTACGAAGAATTTTGTGTCAAAGAAAGTAAATTCATTAGCAAGGGTATTTTGGAGGTAGATTACACGGACGAGTATTGGGAAAGGCGATATACGGTGAGTCAGTCAGTGTAATCCTTTTTGTTCTTTTTCATGTATTCTTACAATGTATAGCTACGGGATGGTTCGACATCCTCATCGAAACGGCAGCATGCTGGTGTTCCACCCCCCAGAGTTCCGGGCGGCAGATTGCCAGGTGGTGCATGCATTCCCCCATCACTCGAGGGTTGGAAATACAAGATCCTTCTCGCTGGTAAATACCTGAATGTCATTCGTGAATGCGGTATAGAACTACAAGCAAGCCAGCATTGGGCAGGCGAACAGCTGTCCATGGATGACCAAAAGTAAGCTTTTAACCCTTCTGTATGCTCTTATAGCCGACTATTCTTCAGGCTGTACAAGTTTGTGGAAGATGCTTATACGCACGCTAATCATACCCTCCTACGGCTCCTGCTGCAGGATCAACAACTTATTCCTCGTTTGCGCTCCCTCAAACGGTACTTTTTCTTGTCGCAATCCTCTTTCCTCACGCATCTGCTCGACCTCGCCCATACTGAACTTAAAAAGCCCGCGAAATCGGCTAGCATTGTCAAGTTACAAAGCTTACTTGACCTCGCGTTGACGGGTGAAGATGCACTGTTCCGGGAGGACGTCAAAGTCAGCCTCGCTGGCACAGCACTGTATGAATGGCTGTTGAAAGTTATCAGTGTGAGCGGAGTCATTGGGGGCGATGACGGGGAAGGTGTGCCCGATGGGGCAGGCCAAGAAGATGGCAAAAAGGACCGAGATAAAGACAAGGACGAAAAAAAGCCAATGTTAGGTAAGACTCCTGAGAAGTATGTGATTACTCTTTCAACCTATGCCTTGCAGCCATCGAAGCTCTTGCCCTCGACTATACAGTGAAATTTCCCCTCTCCCTTGTAATCTCGCGCAAGACCATCTTACGTTATCAATTGGTCTTTCGCTTCCTTCTGCATCTCAAGAATGTCGAGCAGTCTCTTGCTTCGATGTGGATTGAGCAAAAGACTGCAACATGGCGCAGATCAGTTCCCAATCATCCCGAATTCGAGCAATGGAGGCTCCGCGTACTGCTCCTCCGCGCGCGAATGCTGGCATTTGTTCAGCAAATATTGGCCTTTGTGACCTTTGAAGTCTTAGAGCCTAACTGGCGCTCTCTAGAGACGAAGCTTGCGAACGTGACGACGGTGGACCAGTTACTGAAGGACCATGTAGATTTCTTGGATACGTGTTTGAAGGAGTGTATGTTGACGAGCGCGAAATTGCTCAGGGTATGTAGATTTAATTTGGGCAATGTTCCTGCTGATAGTATGAACTATTCAATAGGCATACTCGAGGATGATTGTGACGTGCTCGACGTTTGCGCTTTATTCATCATCGTTTACAAAATCAGCTTCTCAGGCGCTTTCGGCCGCCGAATCTGGTAACGGGGATCCAGCAATGAGCAAACGTTGGGATTTTCTGAAGAAATTTGAATCGAACTTCAACCACTGGTATGCGTCGCTCCTTGTGTTGGTGTACTACGTATCTCACTCGTTACTTTTTCAGGTTCAAGGTAATTATGACGATTCTCTCTGGCATTTTTGTTTATTTAACTCGCTACGCCAGTTTCACTTGGACTGCGTGCAGTACTATGCGTCGAGCGAGAACGTCTCACTCCTCCCGCTGGTGGTGAGGTTGAGTAGTATTAAATCTATGTCGTAACCTACATTGTGTACGCATTCTTGCTAGTTATGATGCGTGTGAATTTCCAGCAACTCTCCTTGGGCTGGACAATCTACCATGAGGGACAAAAATGTCTTCAACATCAAGAGGTGTCTACCTCGCATGGTAGGTTGCGTCCCATTTTTTCTCTGCGCCTAGAGCATTGATCCTTTACTGCACCAGAGCTGGTCAATGGAGAATCTCTACAGCATGTGGGCACGCGCTTTCGTTGCTCAAAAACATGTGTCATTCAGTCGGACCAACCGAACTCTCTTCCAGCAACGTTGGACTGCAAAGGCACTCATCCGTGCCTACCATGGGGACTTTATTCCCGAGAAGACGTTTAAACGATGGTACCTCCCTGCTACACTCCCCGACGTGCGTCCCCGCCTGCAGACGAAAAACAAAGCTAGTCTACTCTTGGACGAGTTTTCTGGCCGCACAGATCAACTCGAGCGCGCAGAACGCCGGAAAAAAGAGGAAGACGAAAAGGGCCTCGCACCGGTCGGAAGCTTAATGATGGCCGAAGTCGAGCGACGGATAGACGTGTTCATTTTCCGGTGCTGCTTCGCGTCAAGCGTGTACGAAGCACGGAGATTGGTGATCCACGGTCACGTCTTACTTAACGGCAAGAAGGTGACCTCTCCACTAGCCTATGCGCGTGTATGTCGTATTCACCCCATCATTAGCATTCGGACGCCAATACCCGCCTGGCTCCAGGCGATATGGTATCCGTTGACCCCGCAGAGATCAGGTTCTTGCAAGAACCAAAACCGCCCAAGGAACCAGAGAGCGAAGAAAGCGAAGACATTCCCCCTGCCAAACCACACGCAGCACCATCAAAAACTCCAGACGGTCTTACGCCATTCCACCTTCCAGCATATGCTTCTCCGTTCATCTTCCTTCCCGCGTATGCTGAGGTCTCGTTCCAAACATGTTCTGCTGTCTACGTTCGTCATCCCACTGCTCGGCCCGGATATAGCGAGATTCCTACGCCATACGATGCCGACGGCGAGATTGTCCGGTTTGCTTGGGAATGGTACGCGAAGCGCCGCCCAAGAGTCCGGAGCAAGAGTCAATTCCAAAGATTACCCGAGGGTCGCGATCGTCAGATCGGTGGAGTTTGAGCTTGAAGACCATCTCGACCGACCTATTTCTCCCTTGCATTGATGTCGATACTGATTCAGTAATACCAGATATTTAATGCCGCATTCTGGTTTCTCTACCACATATCACGTTCGCGTGATGATCTACAGGGTGTCAATAGCTGGGCGTCGTTAGAACATGAATCCCATTGCTTCAACTCCGCTCAACCTCATGCGACCACCCCGCTCCATCGATGTAACGACGGTCCAACCAAACGCAGACACGTTGTCTCGACTACTGGTTCCTGTCAGCCCGCGCAGTCACACGCGAGCCATCGGGTTGGATTGGCTGATGAACGTGGTAACATTTTGAGGTGGAATCTTAGTGATAGCCTGCGCAGTGAAGCAGGTGGGTTATATATCTTCGTGGAATTCACGCGGACGGTTAGGCCTAGGGCGCTCTGCACTACTGTGCGCTGGCTAGTTCCGGCACAATGGCTGCAGTGTGGGAACAGAAGAGAACGGTGGCGAACGGTGGTGTTCGGTGGCTCGGATAACCGCCCCGTGGGATCTTAAGATCTTACCACTCGATCAGAATTACCGGTCTGGGCTGACAGCGCTCAGCGATGTTCTATGCTCACCTCGGACCGTTTCGAAACCGCGATACACGCTGAATTCGTATTTCCATCGGAACATTCTGCGTACACCAGATGCGGCGAATGAGAGTGTAACTGATCCATGCTTTTGCCAATACTTCCACACCTCTGGAATGTTTTCGTGGACCCACCGTATCATTGGAAGAACATCCTCCAACTAGAATGATGAGCCTGACCCTCGTGTTTGGCCGATCGCTCGGACAACGCGCCGACAGCTTGCGAACCCCTGCCAGTGTCTTGGTTCAGAAGGTCCATGTGGAGCATAGCAACCAATTGCAAGTACCTTGTTCAACATGGATAAAGTTAGGGTGCACGAGTGACAACTTGAACGCCACTGATATCAGGAAAACCCTAAATTTCACTCGCTGGGAAGGAGTGGGAGTGCACAGGTGTCGTGGCCTGCTGACGAAACTCCAATACGCATAATTGAAGATCAGTAAGAGGGACTAAGCGGAATTAGAGTCCTCGACCCACTCACAGGAAAAGGAGGGTCAGATAACGTAGTGTTTGAATCAGTTTCAGACTTTTGCCAACCAATCAGAGCCATTGAACAACCCTGATTTAATTTCTCCTAGTACAAGGTTGCAAGGGGAGTTCACAGACTAGCATAGCCCCCTGTTGTTTGAACGTGGCATTCCAAGCCGGTACTTAAGGTGTAGAGATGTGGATGCTTGATCAGTACAGTTGGCGGTGGCATTGCAATATAAGGATGACGGCGGTAGTGGCCCTCCGTGGACGACACAGCTCATGGTATTCAGGATATCAAGACTCTCTGATGTATGAAAACTTACCGTCGACATCAACCTCACAGCATGTCACATAGCCTTGAAGCCACCATGTTCCAGGACCTGCTGAGGTCTCCTCAGTCCTGGCAATATCATCGGATATGGCATTGTTGGGCTGGTTGGATGGATGTACCACACAATCAACACAGCTACGTTCTAAAGAGGCGCAGATGCCGGCTACCACACAAATGAGGAGGAATGAATGATTCAATGAACAAAGAGTTGAAAGACATCGCATGTTACGCAACTCCGAGTCGCCGCTGGTGGCGTAAGTGGAGTATCCTTGGCACCGAAGCGATGCCGAGATACTAGATTATATGAAAGCTCAGGAAGTGGTGATATTGGCCAAGTCACTTTGCTACTCCCTCATCATGCGTCTCTCATCCTCGCTCATCATTTTCGCGCTATTCGTCTGTTCTACAGTCGCAGTAGTTATTCCCAAAGCCAATAGCGGTGTCATATATCACAATAACGGGCTTGGAACCCGTAATACAGGTGACGGATTCAAAGTCCTCGACAAACCCAGAGTTTGCTGAACGGTAGTGCAGAGGATGCCAATTGTTGTTGGACACGTGCCGTTTCTTAGCGGGGTCCGGCTGCATGAACACGCACTCTGACACCACAAAGAGTGTCAGCATGCTCGACGGAGCACTTGGGCGCTCAATGGACGAAGTTGGGTTCGGTGATGAATACGTGATGGTAGACGGTATTGGCGATACTATGTTATGAATGCCGTTCGTACGCGTCGTGGTTGTTTCCCTGGGTGCCTGCTCTCAGATATGATGAATCCTCGGAATCTTATTCGCTGAGTTGGATTGCGCATGCATGAGCGTGCATGAGAAACAGCCTCAGTCATTAGGAACCCCCATGTACCGTCGACATCGTAAT
>JBBPLX010000736.1:0-16184 GCA_038090015.1 Leccinellum albellum
CTCCACCCTTGCCAACCTCTCCCCACCCTTTCCCCCCTCCCATTCCATCGGCCGGACACACAGCCACCCCCCGAGCGTCCCCCACTTCAACACCCGCCCCCAGTCCGCGCCAAGCTTCACCATCAACACCATCTCCAGCGCGTTCTCACCGTGTGCAAACACCCCCGTGTCCCCCCCACATGCTATATTCTCCACACCCTCCTCCAGCGCAGCTCGAAACGCCTCCGCCGCTCGTGCCCACGTCCGCGCGCCGACGGCCTCATCTGACAACGTGTAAAACGCACCAAGCGTCGGTACCCACGTCGTCTTGGACTGTGCCAGCGCTCGCAATGCGCTACGCCGCCTGCTCGTGTCCTCGGGCGTGTCCCTGATACCCTCTGCATTCGCATCCGAATCCGTGTTCGTGGACGGCACGGAGAGCACGTTGTACCCATGCTCGATCGAGTCCACACCCAACCCTACCAGCTTCGCAATCGTCCCTCCGTTAATCGCATGCGCCGCCACCTTGACCCCATACATGTGGGCGCTCTCCACCAACACCTTCAATTCTTCATCGTTGAACGTGCTTATGGACGCCCGCCCCGTCTCCGGGGATACACCCTCCATCCTCGACCTAACGTGGTAATCTGTGTTCAATCGGGAAAACAAAATAAGGCATTAGTGGCGAGATAATTCTGGCAGGACAAAACAAAACAAAGCAGAATTGAATGAATGAATGAGAGCGGAGATGAACGGCGATCTAGATCCGTTCCCCGACGACGAGGTCGAGGTCGCCACGATAAACCTGTGGCCCAGCCTATTCGATTCGATACACTGACCTCCATAAATCTACACGCGCAACGTGGATACGGCCCAGGCGAGAGAATCCATGGATCCAGAATGTCGCCATTTCCACGAACGTTCGTTCCCGAGACCAACGAGGCAAAAGTACACCCACGCGAAGCATAAGCCACGCGTATCGTTGTCGTACGTACGCACATGCAAAGAACCACGCAAAGCCGAACCGCGACCCAGACGCATCACCAATCATTATCATCACCATCGTATCAGCAGCATACGGACAGAACCTCGTCAATACGCACATACAAACACACACAGATACCGTCATCGGAACAATCCTCACCTTGATCCAATCCGCACCCGCGCCGATCTGTCGACGGACGGCCTTGATACACCCCTCCCGTCCATCCGCGGCTTCGGCGCCCATGATTCCATCTATGCCTTCTCTGTCAGGGTGAACGACACCCTTGGGCCCTGCAAAGATTCCATTGATCAATCAGTTCAGCGTCAGATTCTTCACCCTGAGTCTTATTCGTATCTCATGTCGGCACCATCAGCGGACTTTGGTGGTGGTGACGATAAGGCGGAACTAAAACGGGGTATACAACACAACGCGGGGAAACAAAGGAGAAGGAACGAGTGAAATAAAAAATAAAAGTAGCAAAACAATAAGATAAATCAAATAAACGAAGAAGTAATGGCGGACGGATATGAAACGCAAGATGGTCGGACAAACAGACGGGTCGGTCCACCCAGGTAATATGGAACAGAAGCGCAATGGAAAGGACGTACCATAGCTGCCTGTCGGTACGATTGCCCGGGAGGCACAGAAGTATCTCGGTCCTGGTATGATTGCAGCTGGGCTGGAGATACATTTGCGGAGGCCGATGTCAGCATCGCCGGCGCCTTCTGTCCCAAGGTCACTGCGTGTGATCAATGAGCCACAAGAGAAAGGAAAAGTGAGAAGAAGGGAACAAAATCGGAAAGAAGATTGAAGGGAAAAGAACCTGTGGGAGACACAGGGGTGATAATTGATAAGCGACCCGGACGGCTGGGGTTCGTTGACGTGATCAGTGTGTGCTGTCATTATGTACGATGACTCGCGTGCCAGAGCGAAAAACGTGTCAGCATATGGGGGGCGATGATGACGACGGAGACGAACAAGAGCGGGAACGATGGAGACAAGAACGTATGTATGTACGTACCGCACGGTGGTGAATCCCGCCAAAAGAGTCCGTCTTGCATGCACCGTGGCTCGGACGGTACGTTCTGCGAGTGATTCCTTGGTTAGCTGGTCCCCCCAGGAAGTCTCTGCATAGGGGTGGAGGAAAACTGGATTGCGTACGTGGAAACCACAGTCAGCATAGGCAAAAGGAGGGCGAACCCAGGAGAGAAAGACAAAAAAAAAAAACAGAAGGAGGCGAAAACGGACTCACGATGAACGTGCGCGTCGACGAATCCTGGCAACACGGTCATATTGCTCAGATCGATCACCTCTTCATTTTCTTCAATATTTTCCTTTGGATTATCGACACCACGAGGAACGTAGGGCGACACATCGAGTACCCGTCCCGTCACAGTGCTCACCCGGATCGCCTGGTGCGCCAACAACGTCGAAGTGTACGGATCGAAGAGCTTTCCAGCCAGGATCTTGATGACACCACGCATATTCGTCGTCCCCGTCATCGTTGCGCTGCCTCGGAGCTGCATGCGTCACAACGATCGTGTTCTTGATCGTCGAATCTCACCTATGTACTATCTAGTAAGTCTCTTGAAGCCCTATAATCCCGTGTGTGAAAAAGTGGGTGAGCAGGCGGACGCTCTGGGAGTGGTTTCACAATGCCGTTCCGCGGACGGGGATCGATCATATACGGTAGGACTCACCTATCATATATCAAGCTCACGCTCCATTCCGCCCGCCCGACCGTCTCGCCTCCCCGCCTCCACCACTGTCAGTTGTCCGCAGGCCCGTCGATCCGTCATCCCGTCGATCCGTCCGCATGCGTACCGGCACCAATGCTGGGGTCCAAGTAGAACACCCGAGCGCATTCGAAAGCTAGGGTATTTACCAGCCGCGATTCAGTTCAGTTCATGGTTACGATTACGATCGCCTATCAAGAACTAAGGCTGCTGTCACTTGCCACACCTAGTGCCAGTGCATGTCTGGGGCGGGGGAACGTCCCAAGTGCGGCCCTCCAAATACGAAACGGGGGGTTCCGTGCCGTCAGGGGGGTTGATTTATTATTCACACGCTTTATTAATTACTTAATTACTTAATTAAACAATTGACATCACGAGTCACAACTTGAAGCGGGCACGGCAACTCACGAGCCACACGCGAGACGGGCACCACGGAGAGCCACAGCCCATGCGTTGCCGCCCCCTGATCCAAGCTCTTTCTGATCCCCGCTGTCAAGTCCCAAACCCAAACCCAATTCCAAACAAAAAAGGAGAAGAGGACAGGGCAGGGCAAGGGCAAGGGCAGAGAAGAGAGAAACAATAATATGCCAGCCGCCTTGTAGTACACGCACAAAAAAATGGAGAGCGGAAGAACCCTGGGGAAAGTTGCTGCCGACCTCAGGATTCTCACACAGAATGCTGTATTTTATTTATCGTTCTTGCTTCTGCTCTAGATCTGAAGAACCTCCCAGGCGGCTGGGTGATAAGTAAGCCATTGACACGCGGCCCAGCCTGCGCTTCCAGTCCAGGCGTTCATCATAATGATAAAACACAATATTTGTATAATGCGTCCCATCGAATATTATTGATCCATATAACGCACCTCGAGAACGAGAGATGACGAAACCAGACATATATATCGTATACCGTATGATGTATGTATGCCAAGGAGTGAGAGGGGATTTACCAAACAAAAGATATGCAAAGACAATGCGGGGGGATGGTCATGATGTATGGATGAGACATGGTCAACGAAAATATGAAACAACGGAATCGAAAACCACCGGTATTAGCAGGGAGATTACATGCTATGCAAGAAGAGAAGGCAAGGAAATAATGCTACAGTGAAACAGAGGATAGTGCATAATGCGGCAAAAGAAAGAAAATAGACATGATGAAACGATGAAATCTACGATAGATGTGTGTGCGTGAAGAAAGATGCGCGTTGATGGCCTTGAGCAACAGATCGTCAAGGGTATGAAAAAAGAGTATGTAAGGTATAGATCAAAATTCAAGATAGATACAAGAAAAAGCTGTCGTCCATGCAGCACCAAAAAAATTCCAAACACACGACGCAGGTCGGGAGGAAGATAGCATCAAGTAGTTACCGCACATGTTGTTCGCGCTTCGACATGGCAAACGCGGATTCCAGCGGAACCGGCTCACCAGGATGTGCTGTCTCCCGCCAATTTCCAACAAAATTTTGACCCCCAACCACGTAACCAGTGAAGACCCACACACCAAGTGGTGCGTTCGTGGGTTGAGCCTATCGCGGACGAACATCAGATACATGCCGTTCGCTTCCAATGGAACGGGAGGCGACGTACGGGAACACGGATAAGCGCAATGAGACCATCCCATTGACGAACACGACCATAGAACTTGTAGTGGTGCCAAGCCTGGCCGTGCCGAACGTCTGTCTAGGGGGACTCTGATGAGAACGGACGGGTAAAGAATCGGGAGAAAGGAAGGACGCACCTCGCCAACCAGGACGATATCAAGAATACCGTCACATTTCCTCCTGATCTCGAGTTCGTGCCCATTTCCTGGTTCCATGTCCACATCCGCGTCAGCGTCAGCATCGTTTGTGTCGTCCATGACTTCATCATCGTCATCATCGTCATCGTCCATACCGTATACCTCGTTGTTAAGATAGCGCTCATCATTTTCCCGAAAAATCATCTCGGACGTTCCGCGGTCTTTGCACCCACGACACTTGCTCTCATCGTGTAAGTCAGGCCCGCCAACAACGAATTCGTTGTAAAACGAAGTCCTCTCCTGACACGTGACAGCAACGCCGTGCTAAACGAGACATCATGGGTCGGTCATTGAAACGTCATCTGATTGTGCATGAGGAATACACACCGTGACCTCTTGGAATCGCGTCGCGTTGGGAAACCACGCGTTTTGAATGCCGCCGGAAGCGGCGGCTTGGTTGCGATCGACATCCATGCAATGGTATTCACGGAGACGCATGAAGACGGGGGTGGCAGCGAGGCCGATGGACTGCTCGCTAAAGTTTGAAGGCATTTGAGGTGTTTGCATGAGGTTTTCGTGGAGGGTACTATCAGGATACTAGGAAATACACGATCGTTAGATCACACATAGGACCGGAGAAGGTAAGGGACGAACGAGCATTCTGCCTTGCCAGAGACCACTGAGCATACCGGGTGTGAAGTGGCTACGTTTGAGGGAAACATGATCGAAGACGGAGTTGCAGTCGGCGAGGCGGTTCCAGTCGTCGTCCCATCGGGCACTAGGGGCGAGCCTCGAGAGAGCGGATGGAGGGAGCGAGTCGTGATCCTGGATTTGGGACCACCAGTCCCAAGTTGAGGTGGGGACGAACTTGGCGATCTTGTGCTCATTGAGCTCCTGGATGTCTTCTTGGGTGGGGCCGACCGTCGTGAAGCCGAGCTGAAGGGCATGAGAGCGGTTTCGGGGGAGGACGGGAGGGACGGCGATGGGAAAGACCTCGCGGTGGGAGAAGTATATGAGCTTCGCAGCGACGGTAGCGAGAGGAATGCCGAGCCTGACGGCGTTAAGGTGATAAAGGGACATGATGCAGGAAGAGTTGGGGCGGTAGTGAAGGTAGGGACCATGTGCGGTATGGAAGGTGTGGGGGAGTTGAGAAGGATCGCGAGGGATGGGAACGGTGAAGTATACATGCGGAGCAAGGTATGCGGGGTACTGAAAGCAGTGAGAAGAGGACCGATCTGAGAAGGAAGGTGACGTACACGGACGGGCATGAGGACGAAGGGCAAGACGAGCTTGATCATTTGGGTACGTTGCGCAGGAGTTTGTGCCCTGAGACGGTCTGGCGGGGAGTATGAGGGGAGGAGGGAGAGAAAGAGAGAAGGGGACGAACCTTCAGATAAGGAGAGCCAGAGGAGCCAGAGAGCGAGAGAGTTGATCTCGCTGTCTGCGGGCCAGCCATCAAGAGCGTCCTGGTAGAGACGCTCGCGGACAAAGGAATCAACAAAGTCGGGGAGGCCAGCTTGTTCGAGTTGATAGCGGTTCTTGCCGTCATTCTCGATGAGCATTGCGAAGCAGGTCCGGAACGTGTCGAGGACGTCGTGTGCATGGATATCGCGGAGGCGGAGGGAGGTGAGTGCCCTGTGGTTGGTGCGGAGCTGGGCAGTGAGGCTAGCGGCGGTGAGGTCACTGAGACGACGAGCGAGTGCGGAAGAATCGAAGGAGACACGGAAGATGCGCGCATATAGGGAGGTATTTGCGGGGAAGGCTATGCGGGAGTAAAAGTGCCGGGATGTGAGGAGGAGAGGGAGAAGGGCAGAGGGAGAGTACGAAGGTTCGTCGAGGATGTCGAGGACGATTTTCTCGAGGATCTCGAGTGGTAGACGGGTGATTGGAGATGACATTTGATAGGGAGAGAGGTGAGAGGGAGGGTGATATATTTGATATATTATAGAGGAGGATTACGGTAGATCCTCGCACCGCACACCCGAAAAAAAATTCAGTCCGCTCCTCCCGAAGGCGAAACACGCCGCAACGCCCGGGGAGGAAACACCGCTGCGAACTCCCGGAACCTTGGTACGTAACACACACCGCCTGCTCGTCTCATAAACGCCGTTTCACCTCCCCGCCTTCTTTTCTCGCCCACATCATATTCCCTCCGTTCACCCCCCATTGAATTCACCGGCTCCGCCGGCTTTCTCTTTTGGGAACTGAGATCTCGCATAGCGTACCTTGATGTGACTAGTGACCGCCATCCTCGTCCTCGCACGAGGTACGCCCCTAGTCTGCTGCGGCCGGGACGGAGTCTGCTGTCTTATCGCCGTTGGCATCCTCCGTCCTGCACATGATTGGCGTTGCTGTTTCGTGTGAGACTCCAACTCTCTGCTACTAGTTCAAAACTGTCTCTGCCACAATCATCGGCTCCCAAAAACAATAATGAAACTTCTTCATTTATGTACTTTACTTTGTCTATATCGATATCCGATCCCCTACTAGTCCATTCTCATCCCCCATCGCACGCATGTCTCGCCTCTCGATCTAACACTATTATTAACATAATTACCACGCTTCCCTTTCCATCATACTCCCTACACCCTAGTTCCCGGCCCCCCGCCATCGGTACGTGATACTCCCCCCCTGTACGCTCTACCGTACAGTTCTGTGAGAATTTTTCTTGCTTCCTTGCTAGACCGCTCACCCTGGGCTTACGAGTTCAGGGCATGGTCCATGGCAGTTGCCGAGACCCTCCATTCGTTCTCTTACACTAATACTTACTGTCTGGCCCAAATTCTCTTCTCCCACTCATGTCCGCTCCTTGTCAAGTGACCCGGATGCCCTGCTTCGTGGCTAAACGTTTCATTCTTACACAAACATATCTCGCCTACAGTCTTCCCTTGATCACACAGGTTAGCGATATGCCTTCATTTCCGTGACTACCCTCATCTCCCTTACTTCACTACTGCACCTCTTTGACGTACTGATCATTAGCATATCCGCTGGTGGGAATATGTTTCCCCACTAGATGCCTGACCCCTCCCATTTGGACGCCACCCCCTCGTGTGAGAGCATGAAACACTCACTCTGAGATATAGACAGTGATCGCCGTCCGTTATACCGAATCGCCAAGCTGTGTTCCAGCTCCAGCCACATCTCCTTCATATTCCCGCGGTTTTCGGATACGGTTTCCAATCGGGCCTCGCTGGCCTATTATCTAGCGCACTCCATCCTATACCCCCTGTCCATCCTATCTAAGAGCCCACAGCCCTCGCCAGCCTGCATTCTATCCCATCGCCAACACCGTGCGTAGTGATCCCTGGGTACAAATCTACCATCTCTTATATTTAATTTCGTTATCAATCCGCTTTCAACACATCCCACGTTCCCGGTTCATATGTTGTCCTGCTGTGATCTTAGAAATGAATGGTATCTGCTGCGCGATAAAAAATCATTTTTGTTCACTCTTTGAAGACAGCGTACATCCATCGCGTTGGTTCCTCTAAGCTCCAGCGGGGTCCAGTTCGCAAACCAGCATCAATGTGATCAGCCTGAAGCACTGGCCGCTATCGAATTCGCTCGGTGGGCCTTAGCGCTGTTTTTCGTATCTCGTAGCTCGTTCGGTCTCTCACACACCGCGGATCCTAGGCACTATTAATCGTGAAATTGTGACGAGTCGGGATTGGCATCCAGCGTCGCGCCGACTCCCGAAGTTCTCGCAGGCATACAACGCATCAATCCTCGGCGGGATAGCAGGCCTGAGGTTGAACGTGCGCACATATGGTAGGTATCTGATAGTGGAACTAGCGGCAGTACATCGAACACAAATGCCTGTCACTCACGAAGAGGGTGCGTTGGAGGGCCCAAAGAAGTCTTTCCACATCAAGTCAAATCCTGCCCGTAAAAGGAATGTGACTGTTTTCAATGGGGGATCGTCACATCGGACGGCCCGAACCCATCAGTGCGCTCGAAAATCGATATAAAAGACTTTGCGGGCGCGAGTTCCCTCTTTCTTCACTCCACCCACCATCACCTCTCCTCCGGTCGTCATGCAGCACAACAACAACACCCGGCCTTTTCATCCGTTTGCTGGCGACTATAGCCCTCCCCGATCCAGGACAACGGCTGGCTCGATCTGGGCCCCTCAGCCCCGGCAGTTAGATTCCGCATGGCCTCATGCCATCGACGTCTTTTCCCGTGATCCCGAAGCAGAAAAGGTGACCCACCGTCCACAGAGGGGCTACCGAGGCTTTAGTCCGGTCTTTAGGAACGAAGATTTCTTCGGCCCGGTCGGGCTCGTCAGCCCACCGAGAAAAAGGGACATTGGTGCCATCGGAGACGGCAGGAAAAGACAGAGTCCCGAGTTTGACGATGATGCAAGTGTGACTTCCCTTTTTTTTTCGGCGCATATACTCACCTTTATGGTCTTATAGCATGTCGAGCAGCTCTTGCGGGCGCTCAATCTTAACTCTCCTGTGCCGGGCCCCCAACAGCCTGTCCGGGCATTGAATGGAGAGGCCACCAACTTGTCTGGCTCTCCCGACGTGTCTCCGAGCTCAACAACGTCGGCACTTTTGACCCCGACAGATTTGTCCCCTGCAAAGCCTTCGTTTGACTTGAAGATTACTCCTCCATACGAATTGCCTTCTGGACCCTCTTCCAACGTGTCTCCGTCATCCCTCTTGTTCGATTCCGGTTCTCCCCTGAAGGCACGCGACTTTTTGTCTGCTGTTAATATCCCACAATCACGTCTTTTGGAGCCTCCGGTTTCGTGTACGTTGCCTTCGGGTGGCTTTCCGTTCTTTGATCAGTATCTAGAGAATGCCTCCCCTGCGCTGGGGACTCAACCTTTGTACGATAGTGCTTTTCCCCAGCTAGCCCGCCGACCTGAGTTGCCCAATGTCGCAGCTGCTGCTTGGCGCCCACAGCAACAGCTCCCAGAGTGGCGGAGGGTGGAGGAGAAGTCTATGAGTGATTTTTCCATCGGTCTGTCGGGGGAAGACCCTGTGAGGACATCTGCCTCCCAAACCGCCTTTACACGTCAAGCGACTGCGGGAGCACATTCTCACGAGGTACGGCATTCGATCGGAACAGACTTATCATTGACTAATAATGTTCGCCACAGCCCATCAACTTCTTGTCGCTCCTTCATCCCTCCTCGTCTCCGCCGTACCATGTTTTCGTAGCGCGCATCATCAAGTCCTCTGACCAGCAGGCCTCTATTTTTTTGCAGCAGAAGCTCAAAGTCGCAGACCTGGAAGAGCGGCACAAGATCATCGATGCCATATGCGCACGCGGCTTCGAGATGATGTCTCATCGGTACTTTCCATGGTCGCCACTTGTTACGGGATACACTGACTGACTCGATGGGGTTAATATAGGTTTGGCAACTGGGCCGTTCAGAGATGCCTAGAGGCCGCTTCTACTGCCGAGGAGCGGCGCAAGATCGTGGGTTGTATGAGGTTTGCCCAGAACTGCCTTTCGTTGCTTCTCATGAACTGAAGGGAAACCCGCTTAGAGGCCGAGTAGTCGAACTTGCGACCAATTGCTATGGTTGCCACGTCCTCCAAAAGGCGCTTGATTGCGAAGAAGACATTAGGTTATTGATCGTGTCGGAGCTTCTTCTTGGCGATCCCGCCTTGACGTTGGTGAATAAACATGCGTCGCATGTTTGGAGCAAGGTAACGTCTTCGTCAAGCTAGCGCTTTACTCCGATTTGCGACGCGTGACATTCAGATCATGGAATTGAGTTGGACGCCTCCTGCGCCACCGATCTTTGCTTAGTGAGTTGCCATTGTTGCCTGTAAAGTTTGTGCACGAGCTCAGTTTTACATACAAGTGTCAATAAGTCGCTCAAGGGCAAGTGGGCCTCGCTTGCGTGTCACGAAACAGGGTCCCTTGTTGTTCAGGTGACGTTGATCATATTACTAACAAGTTCGTGGAGCTCATTCACTGATCCGTAGCACGCGTTTGAGAATCTAGAGGAATCTGCCAAAGACGGTATCATCGATGAACTATTGAATCAGGGATCTGCTGTCTTTGGCGAAATTACCAAAAACCAGTGGGGGTCTTATTGTATCCAACACAGTAGGTCTCAATTGAGGCGGCTAACCACATGGAGAGCACTGACGGATGAACGTTAGTACTGGAACACGGGTCATCCAAACACCGTCAGATGTGTCTCGATCACCTGATCGCAGACTTGCTCGACTATGCCACCAACGAGCAAGGCTTTAAGTCGGTCACCAAGGCATTCAAGGAAACGGGCCCAGAGACGCTCGCGAGGATCGTGAAGAGGATGTGTGAACCGGCAAAGGGGTTAGTGAAGGTCGACTCGCTTGAGCAACACGCTGATGTTATCTTTAGTGGCCGTCGTGCCATGATTGTTGACCTTGCCTTGTCCGTCACAGGCAGTCAACTCATTGCGAACGTGCTCCCACAGGTACGTTTGTGTCTCTGAAATCGCGAACGGTCAATCCATGTGCTGCAGGCTGACAAGGACCAACGCACGATGCTCTACGAGTGTATCAGGGGCCACATTGTGACGCTTCGCGGATGCAAGACGGGATCCAAAGTTATTTGGTTGTTGTATGTCTTGTTATTTGAGTGTTTGTCCCGTGGTTCTGACTGTTCACGCAGCGATAGGATGGTTTGTGTCATCTGGTTTACTTTAGTAACGTTGCGACTGACGGTCCTACAAGCGTGCCTACTATGGGTACTAAATCAACCGTCTTGGTTCACAATATCTTTGTTTTTTGCAACGTCATCGATCATCTGTCGTCAGCACGCTAGATTCGGCCCCACACTGGAAACCGTATATGAATCTATGCACTAAGCTGGCCGAACGAACCATCTTTCGCATCGATCTTGCAAGATTCGCTGCAGCGGGTACCCTTCGTATTCAATCAGGCATTTTCGCAACCGCATTCATCCACGACGATCAGAACACCAGATACGCAAATATCCTTCCTCGATTCTACGCTGCACCGTGTCTCTCACGGTCGCACTGAGCTTGTGTATTCCGTTTGCAGGAAACAGCCCAATCTTTGCATCGAACTCTCGAACTATCATCTCTTATTTTACTCCTGCTTATTTGCACAGATCCAAAGTGTGCGTTTTTTCCCTGTATTTAGCATGCACCATCAGCTCGACCGTTCCTTGTTTCGCATGGCCGCCCCCGTTATATGCTGGGCCTCAAAAGCTGAAGTGCGCTTCATGCTTGCCTGATTTCTTTTTCGCCTTTTTTTTTTTTCGCTAGATTTTGAACCTATCCAGTCGACCAAGTCATTTGCATCAAGTCAAGTTTCAGTTACCACATTGCACGCATGTCCATCCCACATTTACTCCACCCACTGTCATTTGTGTACGTTTGCAATATATTGCCGCCATTATTATTACGAGGGTTATCCAGGTGTGTGCATATGGTGGGGGTATAGATGTCCTAGAATGTACAAGGTGATGTTGATAAGGTAAATGCGTGATTGAACTTATGATTTATGCTGCTATTTTTGTGGGTAACACCTCCTTTCTCAACGCCTCGCACTTTATTTCCTGAGCTTCCGCCCTTTCGATTGTTTTTGTCAACTTTTCCTCGCGGTCCTCCATACGCTGTTGCATGCCGAGCACAAGGAGACGAATTTGCTCCATTTGAGAGAGTGTAGCGTCGATGGACGTTTGAGATGCTGTGGACAGTGGATCGGAAGATTGGCCTGGGGTGGGGGACGCGGGAGTAGGCACGACGCGGTTGAGAAGGGACGATCCCATCGTACGGGCGACGATGACGGCCGATGAGGGTGGCGCGATATCTAGTACTGTCTGTATTGAAACGTTAGCGGACGGGCAAGAAGGTCACACGACAGAAACGATAAAAGAAACAGGAGATGCACCTGCCAATGGTCCCCTGCAATTTTTGCGAGAGCCTGTTCGAGCGACCGTTCGCGCACGCGCGCACGCTCGAGTTCGGCCATGCAGCGTTCGTTTTCGCGCTGGGTGCCTTGGAGGATGAGGTCCAAGTTTTTGTATTCTTTTTCGAGGGCTTGAATAGTTTCGAGTGGGGGGCGGGCGGCGAGTTGAGTTTGGAGGGAGAGAATGGTGGATTGGAGCTGCGTGCGTGGGCGTGGGAGCGCCTGTGAGCGAATGCGTGGAGGTGATATGAAGGACACACCTTGTCGTTCTCGCGGTCCTTTTCGAGGAGCTGTTTGCGGAGGGTGTCTTCGATCGAGGGGGGTTCGTCGGTTTCGCGAAGAGCGGAGAGATCGGATTCGGGTGGAAGGGTGGTGAGGGAGGTGCGGGGGTAGGTGCGGACGCTTTGGGTGCGGCGCATGGCGGACATCTTCACCGGTGGGGGAGAGAGAGAGGGGGTCGGTGGCTGTACTTGGTGTTTGTTTGCTTCCGCGTCGCTTCGGAGCCCCTGAAGTTCCTCGTCGATAGATTTTTAATTTTGACAGGAGGGTAAATGGTTTATCCCGCATGAAGCTCGAGGGTAAAAATGAAAATGAAACCCGTTGACCCTCGTGTCGCGACCCGGGATCGTCGCTGCTCGCTCCCACTCAACCCGGTGTATGGGGGTCCGCATGAATTATATAATCGATACATGGGAGTGGGACCCCAGATGCGTACGTAATTCGACCTGCCAATCGACCAACCAGAAAAGCGACCACAAATTCTTTTCTCGACCCAGTGCGAGAGCCAAACCACCACCGGCGCGGACCAAGACAAAGACGACGACGGGAACGACGACCGCAACGACCACAACGGCGGCGACGACGATCACCACAACGACCGCAGACGAGCGACGACGAGACGAATCATTTGCTTCTTCTCTTTTGCAGCTCTGAAAGCTTATGCTCGAGTCCCAGATGAGCGACCTCTCGCCCACGCTGTTTTCCGCCTCCAAGCTCGGGGAGTATACCGTCACGGGCGACATCGCAGAGGGCACCTTTGGCAAGGTCAAGAGTACGTCCTATCCCGATGGCGATCATCTACTCTTCCTAGTCTGATGACCCCCGTCCTTTTTTTCTGCAGTGGCGACACATACCATCACCGGACAGCGGGTCGCTATGAAGTACATATCCAAGGCCGTCATCCACATGACCAAAACCAAGACCCGCGTACAGCGCGAGGTCGAGTACATGCGTACTCTCCGACATCCACACATCATCAAGTTGTACGTGCCCCATCCCCATCTCCTCTCTCGATACTCGATCGTGACACTATATATGTGCTCGCTCCTTTCTTTCCTCTCCTATTCCAAATATGCAGATACGAGGTCATATCCACTCCAACGGACATCATCATCGTGCTCGAATACGCCGGTGGCGAGCTATTCAACTACATTGTCACCAACGGCCGCATGCCCGAGCAGCGCGCACGCAAGTTCTTTCAGCAGCTCATCTCGGGCATCGAGTATAGCCACAAGCTCAAGATCGTCCATCGCGATCTCAAACCGGAGAACGTGCTCCTCGACGACGACCTCAACGTCAAGATTGCTGATTTTGGTCTCTCCAACGAGATCAAGGATGGCGACTTTTTGAAGACGAGCTGTGGGAGCCCGAATTATGCCGCTCCAGAGGTCATACGTGGGGGACTCTACACGGGCCCCGAGATCGACGTGTGGAGCTGTGGAGTTATTCTTTATGTCATGCTGTGTGGGAGGCTTCCATTCGAGGACGACGACGTCCAGACGCTTTTCACGAAAATCAGTCGTGCGTTTCTCCTCGTTATTCACGTTCGGTTGCTCAATGAAACCTTTGCCATAGAGGGAAGTTACCACATGCCGAGCTACCTAGGCGCCGACGCCCGAGGTTTGATCAATGCGATGCTCGCCGTCGATCCCGTCAAACGGATCACCATTCCCGAGATCACTCAGCATCCATTTTACACGACCGACCTTCCACGATACCTCACTCCTCTTCCACCGCCACCTGGTCCTGTTCTAGGCACGCTCTCATCCTTAGTAACACCACCTGCGAAGGCGTTGGATTTTGAAATCATCGAGGGCTTGGGTCGGATCGAAGAGGACGTCGTCGACGAGCTTGCATCGAGGATGGATGGGGTAGACAAGGAGGACATTTGGGAGTGTTTGCGGCGGGACGACGGTGTTCAGGGGAACGCCGTCAAAGTGGCCTATATGCTATTGCGCGATAAGCGCAGGGCTGGGAGAGACCGTAAGCAGCCAATGAGTCCTTCTCTGATGCCGGCATGCCAGCTGACGACGTCTAGTCGCAGAGTTCGAGGAACAAGAGCGCGACGCCAAGCTGGCAGCCATGGACGTCAGTAGTTTGTCCTCTCTTCGTTCTCGTGCTGAATCGAATGTTTTAGCCCAGGAACACGATGTCGCCCAGCGTACTGTCACCAGCGGGCGATTTAGAAGACAACCCGTTCGAGGCCGAGTTCAACGGCGATTATGATGACGACGACGAGATCGATGACGGGCTCGATTTCTCGACGCCTCCGCTCGACGGCGAAATCAACAACTTTGCGGTGCTCAACTCCTCCCTCCCTCTTCCAGACCAACTTCCCGAACAACACCATCTAGCCTCGTATGCCAACGCCAAGCGCGCGTGGCCAGTGAAAGAAAAGAAGCAACATCGGACCAAGTGGCACTTTGGTATCCGCAGCCGGTCGCCGCCGATGGAGGTAATGCTTGAGATTTATCGGACATTGAAGATGCTCGGGATGGAGTGGAAGGAGAAGCGAAACTTGGGGGGGTTGGGCGGCGTGCGGCGTCAACGGGAGCGGTCGAACAGTACCAGGATCGAGCGGGCAAAGGAGTTGGACGGGCATGACACGGTCGATTTGAGGGCGGCTGCGAGCGTGTATTTCGTAGAGACGCGGGCAAGGGTTCAGGATGTGGTGGTAATTGTCACCTTAAGGATGATACGGGACGGATGCTGATGCCTTTTTTTTCCAGATCCTGATGAACCTACAGCTGTATATGGTAGACTCGATCAACTACCTGGTTGATTTTCACCTCAAGAAGACGTACAAGGCGTCGACGGAGCCCGGGGCTAGCAAATTTGAAATGGCGAACCCGGACACGCTGCTGCCTGAAACGAGCTCGGACGGACGATCGATCAAGGATGGGCATGCAGTCAAAGAGGACGAGGTGGTATCACCGTTTGTGTTCATGGACGTCGCCTGCCGGCTCATTCTCGAACTCGCTGGCGGGGGAGAGTGAAAGGGCCTATGGTTGCCCGTGGATGCCCGTGGATGCCTTTGGCTTTCTTTTTTTCTTTTTTTTCTTTTTCTGTCTCCTTCCTTTTTCTCTATTCCTCTATTCCTCTCATGTTGTCACGTCTGATTCCCATAGATTCCCATTTGCATTTTTGCCTATGTTGTTTTTCTTCTGATTGTTATTTGCCTACTCGCTCGCTCGCTCGTTTGCTTGTATTTTTTTTCGCCGAGTTTGCTTTCACTCTTTTCTTTCAGTTCACTTTTTTACCCAGCAATACCATCTGTACTAGTAGGATTATGTGCTTGGTTATGTACTCACGCGTCCGCGCACCTTTTCTTTTTGTTTCTTTGCGCCTCTAACCCCTTCTCTGCGCTTCACGTATGCACACAATACTCACATGCACAACGCACATGACGACACGTTGGAGGATCCGTTCGAAAACGGTTTTGCGGTCGCTACCGTCTTCCATCATCATTTTAACGTGCGGTTCCGAGCCACTTGTCTCGAAGAGATGCATTTTAGTAGAAATTAGATGTAATTAGATGTGTCGCCTGATAATTTGCAAAGGCGGAGCGACCAGAAC